>ML845531.1:2860-14553 GCA_009831015.1 Picea engelmannii | reverse complement strand
GTCTATGGGTGTAGGGGGTGCCATTCCATTTCTTTTGAGCACAAATACCCCTATCAAAAACCCAAAGATCCAGTTTTTACAATATTTGCTCAAAAACATTTAATTAATTAAATAATTAAAATTCCAACCTTAGGAAAATTAATGAAATTTAATTAATTAAAAAAAACCTATCTAGATTCGACGAAATTCCGCGAAACTTTCTACAATGTCTAGCATGGTCATTTACATCATTCCTAAACAATAGCTACCCAAGGATGAGACCATTAGAACGTCGTTCACCACTTTGGAGGAATTATTGCATGTGTGAGGGAAAAACTCATGGGAAGTCAACCAGGCTGAAAAGCCCAATTGACAACCTGAGGATAAAAAACCCTTGGTGACAGGAACTCTCCTAATGAAAACATCCCAAGGTACCTGTCCTAACTATGATCCATGCAGACTTATTACATTATTAACCCACGCAGGGGTCCGGAAATTTTGTTTACAAAATTTTGTGCTGGAGGCATAAAATGCCCAAGTAGAACCAAACTGTCTTCAACATACTTGTATCTGATGATGCACATCTTCATGGCACATGAGTTGACCCCCTAGCTGAATAGGCGGTTAACACTCCCTACACATGAAATCTAGATAGCATGTAATTAAGAAAAAATTGCATGCAAATCTTTAACCGCATATGTAAAAGAAAGACAAAACGATCTAGAAAACAAACTAGTTTAAAAGATCCTTTCCACATTAACAATTGAACAACAAACAATTAATAGAACATCACCTCATGAATTTGAGCACATGACAATGATCATCCACACACTTGCAGAAGACACCTTCTTGACCTCCAAAGCCTTTTATTCCAATAAAGAAGTATTACAATGGTATTACAACAACAAGCTAAGTCCAAACTCCCATTAGCTCGAGAGTGGATGATGCTTGCATAAATAGCAAAGTGGGAGCAATTTCCAAGGAGAGGGGCGCTAATCCGAATCTGGGGCGAGCCTTTTGGATGGTAGGATGGATGCCACATCTCAAACAAGTGAAGAGAACTTGCCTTAATAGAAAGAGATGAGACATGGGTGGTTGCCACCTCTCTTGAGTAGGTGTGCGCCCTTCTTGGGATTAACGTCCTCAAGGGGAGTGCGCCACCTCTCAAGAGAGGGCGCACATCCTACTTGGGATGTCCATCAACTCAAGCAAAGTCTTTACTAACTCAATCTCAAACTCACCTCAAATTCCACTATCACTTAGTGAACCAAGAGAGAGGGTGAGTTAACTCAAAACATGTCCTTGACATGTTTCCTAAAAAATAGGAATGTTGATTTACTTGTCTTTTTTCACCTTTTTCGAGTAAAATTGACTTTTATAAGAGAATAAGTCAATAATTTCTCTCGAATCCACTGGATTATATATTTTTTGCTATTCTTCCATGTTTCTAACATGGTATCAGAGCTTAGGGCGTGAAAAGAGCTCAAGAGTCACAAACTTGAGCTTGCGTAGATCCTCTTCTTAGGGTTTGTTTTGCAGATCAGAAGTAAGTTCGTTTTTAGATCATCTCTGGTTTTCAGTATGACTCCTTCATTACTCTCAGCCTGTTCTAAGGCTGAGGCAGCCACAGGTCCATGACAAATCTGAGTTTTTTAAACAATAGGACTGGGCTGATTATAGGAGCAGATCCAAGCCCTATCTAAGCCTCTTCCAAGCCCTTAATGTTTGGGGATTTGAGAAAGGGAACAAGGTTTCCATGTTGATTAGTTACAAGGGGAGTAAATGTCTCTAGCTGTCTCAGCTTTGTTTTTTTATCTTTAATGAGGCCCTGTAGTATGAATCCACTGGATTAGCAAATCCTTGGAAAATCCTAATATTGAAACACATTCTCAATGGATTTCTTTGTCTCTTACTCCATGCTATAATATGTTATACTCTCAGATAGAAAGGCTTGGAACAAGATTATTGTCAACCATCACCCTCTTTAGCAGTCTATTTTATCCTAGACCTTAAACCTTTTGGGAAAAGTTAATTGTTTAGTGCTCAATTTATGCCTTTGGAAATGAACTTGAATTATTGTATTTCCCTCAATACTAACTTTTAGAAAATGACTAGAACTGATTGAGCGTAAAAGAAAGTTCGATCTCTCTATTATTAATTGTGCATTGTTAGTCAAGGTCTAAGGATGATACCCATCTCCACGTGTTAAGCATTGTTCCTTAAAAAGAATTGGTGTAGAGACCTCGTCTAGCATGTATCCTAGCCAACAGAAAGGTACTCGAAAGCTGCTTCTGCACCTCTAAAACTTTGTTACTGACAGACTTGAAAAGTTTTGAAGATTGTCAACTCTGCTTTTATTTAGCAAGTGAGATCTGAATGACCGTGGCCAGCTCTACTTGAGCCAAAAAAAAAAAAAATGACTCTTTAGTTTAGGCCTCTGCTTTAACAAAGTCTAAACACCACACCATGCTTCTCTCAGTTGAGACTACCTCTATGACAAGAAGATATCCATTACACATTTTATTTGGACTGATTGATGTGGATAGTGAAAGACTATCTTGTTTATTGTCTTATACACTTGTGAGATGCAAGTTTGGGTGCAAAAAAAAACCTGTTTGGATCTTTGGTGGAGTGACCAATGCTAGTTGGGTGAGATTCCTTGTTAGGAGAATCTGGAGGCTACGGTCCTTTATCTTTGGTGGATCCTTGGTTTTCTGAAGGGGGGACTCCTAGTAAATCCTCTAGTTTACCCTTGATTATCTATTGATTTTCAAGACTTTTCTCCTTTCTTTTTGACTAAAAATTAAATGATAACACTTACCTCCAGTAACCCTTTTCTCACTTCTGAGCTAGGCTGAGCTAGTTGAAGATCTATTATAGAATGTTTGGGAATGTAACCATCATCTTGAACAATGAAGCTCACAAGAGATAGGTTTCATCTTTTATAATGTTATTGTTACTAATGCTTGGTGAGTTCTTAGCTTTCATTTAATAAGCTTTTGGTAAATTACAATGGCATTGACAGAATCACTGGTAAAGGAATTTCAATGGGAAACTATGTAACTTCAGTGAATGATAGCACCTTATGCACTTAATGGTCATCCTACAAAGAGTACACGAGCTTTAAAGTTAACCACAATACATTGAGTGGTGGAAACTTGAGAATGTCTTTAGTGTTTGGCTTTGAGAAAATTATGCAAGGGTTGACTTTTGTAAGAACATAATTTGGGACAATGCAGTCTTTGGCCTCATTCTTTAAGACGTATTATTAACTTGTAGCATATGGATGAATAATGTATTATCCACAGGACAGTGGGATAATCTCTTAAGGATATGGAATTGCTTGAACTGACAGATTTATATCAAACATCTGCATACACAAAAGATGTCTTAGATAGCTTGAGTTGGTAACAGGCTGCAAAGTACAAGTATGCCTTTAGCCTAAGCAAGTTCATGGATACTCCATTTACATTCATTTTTGTAACTACAAATGAAAACAAGAAGAGCTATGTTTACCTTCCTGTCATATTTATGAATCTGTGTCTCAATGTAATACTGTCAGAATCTCATATGTATTTTTGTTATATGACCAAGGAAGCTGTGATCTCAGCACATACTTATTATAAATTGATGTAAGCTAGGTCTTTCTCCCTAATTTGGAAACCGAGTAGTATGTTGGTCTATTATCTCTCATATGAAAGACAACATGTAACCTTGGGTTATTTTCTTGGTTAAGGAGTCCAACAAATTATCTTGGTAGTTGGGGTATTTTTCCTCGTGTTGGGAACCCTACAGTTATCTCCTTTTTGATTGAGAGTCATTAGATTGTAATTGAGCCATTATCCTTGGCAAAGGAGCTCAACAAGTCTGAATCAACTTTTCATATTAAACTTGGTATTGGCACCAAGAACATCTTGAAGAGATATGGCACTAGATCAGAGTCAAAGAATCTTATAGGTTCAGAGGGAGCTAGTTTGCATATGCAGGGAGGCAGATATTTTATGAGACTCAAAGTAAACAGTCCCTGCATATGAGTTAGACCATGACCTACAACAGATGGCAGTATTAAGGTTAAATTTGTGACTCATGACTTCTCTCAGAAAGAAGGGATTATCTATGACAAGATCCTTACTTCCATTAGGATCCTTATCTCTCTTGTCGCATTTTTTTTTTGTTTGAAAACTTCACCAGATAGATGTTAAGACTGTTTTTTTCTTAACAGTGAAGTTGAGCAAGAGGCTATCCATGGCAAAGAATCCCAAAGATTATAACAAGCTCCGAGAGCTTGGTATGAAAGTATTGACAGTTTCTCTATAGCATCTTGGGTTCACCAAGAGTATTGCAGATCCTAATCTTTATATATAAAGATTGTACAAAATCATCCTGTTATCTTAGGATGATCTATTCCTTACAGGAAAGGAAATCTTTGATAGCTCAGATTAAGAGGGAGCTCTTCAACAGAAGTTGAAGACTTGGGTCTTTTGCATTATTGTTCTGAGCTTAGAGGTGTGACAGAATCCAGGTGAGATGTTTCTCTCACAAGAGCAAGTACACAGTTGATATGCTTCGCAGACTTGGCATATTGGACTATAAGTCCATATCCACACCAATAATTTCCAAAACTGAAGAAACTACAAAATCAAGCTGCAGTTTCAGATCCAGAAGACCTTTTTTGAGTCCTTAATGTATCTTATACATACTAAACCGGATTTTTATCATGCAGTGAATGCCCTCATCCAGTTCATGTGTGAACTGAAGCATATTCATATGGTTGTTGTTAAACCTTTTCTGAGATATGTTCGAGAGACTATAGCCTATGGGCTTGTTATTCCCACTTTTTAGGGATAACTAGGAGATCATGTCTCGAGGCCCACAGGTCCTAGACATGGAGTACCGAGAGCAGGATTGACCTGAGCATGGACCTAGAGGGCCTACCTTTTCTTCTTCCATTGTCCTTATCTTGTCAGCAGCAGCAACATCCATCACTATCGGTTTGGTCCTGTATCAAAAGAGGTTCTTGCTCCATGAGGTAATTAGTCCAGGTATCATGGTATGTGTAACATTTGATCATTAAAACCTTTAAATGTATGCATCTGATTCCTTTTATTTCTAACGACTGCTTGGATCTTACATTTGCCCACTTGACCATGTTTGGGGGGATTGACAGGATGCCCTAGCAAGCCTGTGTTTGTAGGTTTTGGTTTGCTATTGGGGGGATTTCTGAAAAGCCATCGTTCGCTCCCATCATAACACCACTTTTCCATTTTATCTCCCGCTCACTTATCCCATTCCCCTTGTCCGGGCATCGGGTTGACCTATTTTCAGGACTGCACCTTACCTCGTGGGAAGAAGGGGCTAAAGGCCCAGAAGGTAAAAGCAAGCCGGTAAAAGATAAAAGGTTAAGAATAAACCTCGAGATGCTTCGCCCAGGGATCCCCGAGAAAGCAATAAAAGGCTTCTCAGTAAGAAACAAGAGGGACTCGGAAAAATAATAAAACAAGACCTAATCAGAGGATAGGGGGTCTCATCACGAGCCAGTCTATTAGGTCCATGGGTACCTAACAGTATGACATTGCCACCAGCTGGTTACCATGCTAGGGCAGTGACTCTTCGTTGCATGACCAAGGGAAAGGGGGTCTCATCACGAGCCAACCTTCTCATCTCTGCAAAAGTACTTGTGGGTAATGCTGTCAGCTCTGGTCACCATGCCAAGGCAGTGTCCCCTGATTAGCTTTTGAACAAAAAAAACAAATAAAAGAATAAAAAGAATAAAGGCAAGAATGGGCTTGGAAAAAATGCATCCATGACAGGGACAACTCGCCTTCTACAAAGACACCCACAGGTAACACCTTTGCATCCTTGGCCATCATTGCACCCACATGCTTGGACATCCCCTGACCACACCACCCACTTACATGGCTTGGAAGAGGTCTTTCTGGGAAGTTTCCTTTTCTTGTGGACACTAGCCCAATAGGATGCCTTGTCTTTTTCCCTAGATTTGTATTGCAGGCTTGTGTAACGTCTTTGAGTTGTCAACTGATGTATTAGGGATTTTATGCATGTGTTTAATAATATTAATGATGAAATGTGATTGACATTGCTATGATCCCTATGACCGATGAGCCCATGGAAGGCGTAGCCTTTGATGTGCAGGACCATACCCGACAGACAGGTACCATTTGGACTGGTACACATGGGGAGATGATCATTTCGAACCTCCATGGGGTTGAAGAGCCCACTAGATGGATGTTGAGACCCCATCAGGGGGCAACGACAGGGTAGAGGATGATTAGAGACTTTGCACCGGAGAAGAAGAGGATGTTCCACCAGAGGCACCCTGACACAGCTTGACGTAGGGGCATTGACCCATTTTCAGTGGGACGTTGGCTCTAAATGGCCTAGGACGTCACCAGGAGGCTTCTTTATGAATCTCCTTGGCGGGTGAGATTCTTTATGTATGAATTTGTTTTGGGGGTGAGACTCCTTATGAGTTTCTTTCTAAAAGTAAGACCTCTTTCTTCCTCCTTTAGTATGAGTAGCTGTTGGGTGTGTGTTATATTCTTTGCATGTGTGTGTGTGTGGGTGCATAAGATACGACAACTGCGTCTAACGATCCCTTCACCTAGGGCTCTGCCGTGTGCGCCGGGCGCTTTCCTAGGGGGGTCCTAGGGGGGGGGCAGGTATGCCCCCCCTGGTTACGCGCAGCGCCCCGAAATTTTTTTTTGGGCGTTTTTTTGCTATTTTTAGCGGATTTTGCTATTTTTAGCTCATTTGTAAATTAATCCCGGATTAAGGGATTAGGGTTTTGGTATCTACGGAATACCTAAAAAAATTGTATATATTGTATGGCGAATGGTGAAATTCGATATAATGAAGATAAGAAAGGTTTTCCCGGTTGAGGGTTTCCGGTAATCTCTGTGTACTCTGTGTATGAGCCATTGATTAATTTCTGTATTGCTTAAGAATCTATATGCATTGCTTTACTTCGCAGGTTTAAAACTTACAGTAGCTAGGGCTTGATCTTCATCTCTTGATAACAATGCTTCTCGGTTAGCTACTCTTGCTTCTTCTTGAACACATTCTTCCCAAAGACTATCAAATTGTAGTTTCTCCTTTTTGGCACAAATAGTTTGGATGAATGCATCCCAAGGTCTTGTGAGACCATTAAGGGTTGTCATTATAAGTTCGTCTTCATCTATAGTATCTTCAATTGCTTCTAACTGTTCTTTGAATTGTGATATTCTAGAGAAATATTCCTGAATTGTTTCTCCTTTCTGCATCCTTGTACTTTTGATTTGAGTTCTTAGATTCATCTTCCGATTGAAGTTCTTTCCTTCATACATCCTGGTTAGGGCATCAAACATTTCTTTTGGAGTCTTCTTTGAAGCCACTTGAGGAGTCAAGTGATCTTTAATAGAATCTGCAATGATTCTTTTGGCCCTCACTGTGTCCTTTTGGTGTTTTTCTTTAGCTGCAGCATCGACAGGTTCTGGTACATCTTCTTTAATGAATCTTGCTAGGTCATTCTCTTCAAGAATGAGTGCAATCCTATACTTCCAGGCACGAAAGTTTTCCACACCTTCTAGCTTGTCAACAAGCTTAATGCTTGCAAACATCTTTACCTAGAGCTAGGAACGTGGGATAAATCCATTAGCAAGGATGCTCTACATCAGAGAGGGGGGCACAATTGGAGGAGAAAGTGCAGGCATGGGGGAGCCTTGCATAGGGGACGTGTTGAGACACAAGTAGAGGAAGGAGGTCTTGCACAATTTGGATACAAACGCAAGCAATAGGGACCATGCGAGTGTGGATGGGCAAAGGGCCATGCACACGCCGAGGCCACGCGAAGGAGCCACATGGAGAGGAAAACGCACGGAAAATAGAAAATCGAAATGACTACATTAGAGAAAATAAAGAATCCTGTTTTCAAAATCAGACTAGGCATGTAGAATTTCACCATGACTACATTAAGGGCATGTCCATACAAGGAGATTGAATATATTTACTGCGAGATATAAGACCAAATAATAGTCATTTTCACAAAAGCATTCAATAGAGAAAAAATAGAAAATTTTAGAAAAATGTTGGGTGTAATTGAGATAAAAATTAAGGGGGTGTTAGGAGATCATGTTTATTTAGTCATTTAGACATTAGACATTAATGTAATATGGAGATTAGGGATACAACCACTCCAAGACTTCACACACCTCGTAATAAAAAACAAAAAACAATGACATGTATGTACATTACACATGAAGTTAATGCAATACATTCTTTCTCTCATATTCTCTTTTTCACTTCTTTCGTGCCTTATAACTAACAATGCTGAAGAATAACCAGTAGGAGTGATCTTAATTAACATCTCATGTGTCAGTTTCATAGGGGAATCCTCTGTCCTTGTTCAACTGCAATACTTCTAATAGAAAGTCTGCATTCAACCTCTAATACAAGTTTCATCCCTGAGTAGTCCAAAACATTTTTACATTACATAAAATGTTCACTTGATGTGGACTTTGATTGCACAATAAAATATAAATTTACATACTGTCATAATTTTACATCAACTTATACAAGTTTCATCTATGAGTAGTCCAAATTGTTTTTACATTAGATAACATGTTCACTTTGATTACACAATAAAATCTAAATTTACATACTATGTCATAATTTTACATCCACTTATAAATGTTTTGAAGAACTTGAAAAACTTGTGATCTGTGGGAAGATTGGTGTGAAGGAAGATACCTATGCAACGCTTATCTCATCTGTTGTCTTATCCTATTTCCTTCAATATTTAGGCAATAAATATGCTTCTGAAATGCACCTCAAATGCCCAAATACAAAATGAACATAACATGGGATCTCAATTAGATCTAACAAACTGACAAATCAGTAAATTGTGATAGCAGGTAACTTCTCAGGTAAGGAAGAGAAAACTAATGGGAAACCAACTTGTTGATATGCACTACGTCGATAAACAAATAACATAAAAAATGTTAGAATATAGTATCTGTGCATTTTGAGAATTAGAACAACTATACATCTCAAGAATGATGGGTTGTTAGATTGCTTGGTACATCAATACACTGACTACTTCTAATTGCAGAGCAAGGATTCTTAAGCTAAACGTGAAAATTTGACAAAAGCCATTATGGTCAGAGTAGCGTGAAGCTTATTACATCTACAGGTGCTTCATAGTACATTCTCTTAGAAAATCACTATAATAGGAAACCTAGCCCACACAAAGCTCAAATTTTAATGTTAAAACCTTTCCTTAGACAAAAGTAACATCGTGGTTTTGTTATCTGAGATTTTACTATTTACGTTGATTAGATTTTACCCTTTGATGTGGATTAGATTTATCATATATATGATGAATTAACAAAGAATACGATATACCTGTGATGTGAGCATTTCGACACATATTTGCATCATGCACCTATAATGACAAGAAAACAATGCAGTTTCATATGCACTTTAGCTTTGAAAAGTCTTGACATATTCTTCTACAGTGTTATGATAAGTATATGCAAAAAAGTCTAAGGAAAGCGGCTGAAGCACGGGGTCACTCTTTCTGGGCCAGAGGTCCTGACAATGCTGGATACTATAACTCTCAACCTCATGATACTGGCTTTTTTCGTGACGGAGGGGATTATAACAGCTACTATGGTCGTTTCTTTCTTCGTTGGTATTCACAAGGGCTAATAGAGCATGGCGATCGTGTACTCGATCTTGCAAACCTGGCGTTTGAAGGCACACGGATAGCTGTTAAGGTAAGACTATCACAGAGCTGTTGTCTACAGTTGCAGTAGAATGGAAGCTTTCTATAAAAGTAAATCGAAATTGCAGCTCGATATGATGTTCGTTTAGGAATTGGAGACATTGAATCCTCACTCTGTAATTATGATATCACTTATTTTAGCTGCTCCCAACCTTATAAAATTTTTCATAACATCACTTGACTCTTGTTTCCTTAATTACAATGAAATTGTGTGTTCATGAGATATTTAGGTGCCGATGTTTTGTATTTCTAAATTATATTCCAGTGGAAGAAGCTGTGCACTTTTTCATTGACAGACATCGTCAGTGTGGAGTAAATTATTAACGTGCGAGACTTGTGTGTATGTACGATGAATAGGTTTCTGGAATTCATTGGTGGTATAAAACTGCTAGTCACGCTGCAGAGCTTACAGCAGGCTTCTACAATTCATCCAATCTAGATGGATATGGGCCAGTTTGTCAGATAATGAAGAAACACAATGCTACATTTAACTTCAGCTGTGTAGACTTGAACAGTTTAGATCATGAACAAGGGTTTCTCGAAGCAATGGAAGATCCGCATGGCCTTGTGTGGCAGGTGTATACAAGCACCATTTGCGTTTCCTTTGAAGGGTGTGCTGATGAAATGTTATAATTTTGAGTGTTCTAATCCTTTTTATTTTCAGGTTATGAATGCAGCTTGGGATGCTGGCATACCTGTTGCAAGTGTGAATCCTGTTCCATGTTATGATAGAGATGGCTATAATAGGATCCTTGAGAATGCAAAGCCAAGGAACGATCCGGATGGGCGGCACTTGATTGCTTTTACCTACCTACGGCTGAGCCCTACTTTAATGGAGAGAGCAAACTTTTGTGAATTTGATCGTTTCGTTAAACGAATGCACGGTAAGGAATCTATGACTTTATCTATTCTCAAGAAGTAAAAGCTACAGAAAAACAAGTACTTTAATTGTACTATTCCTGATTGCAGACTGAGTAACGTATCATGGTTAAGTTCTCTGCTCTTTTCTTAAATTATTATTATTAATAAATCATTAGAGTTGGATTGCAAGAATGGTCAGCCAGGTTCTTGTCTGGCAAGCCTCAGCGTTAGCATGCAAATTTATGATTTACCCTCTCAGATTTATCTTAAGTTGTTAGCATATGATAAGTAACTCACAGGTGAATGGCAGAATTCCAAAAGAAAATGTAAGGAGGACAGCTAAAACTGTTCCATGCCATCCTCTTACACTTTGTTGTCAAACAAACTAAAATTAATGAAAAGTTCCACAAGCGAAAAATTTGCTCTTCATTTTCTATTTCTAAAGCAACTACGTAGGGAAGGAAAAATAGTAATTGGGTTTTCATTTTTAAGAGCAATATAATTTTTAAAAAGTAAAGGACCTGCGTTAGCTTGTTTTAAAACTCGACGTTTCAATCCCAAAGCTGGGATCATCTTCAGGAGAGCAAGCTCACAATTTAGATGACAATCGTTTTTGGTAATTAGTAATAATCTTTTTTGCTCAAGTTCAACTTTATTAGCCAATCTATTACATTAATTATTAGGATTATTAGTAATTTTGAGGAAATGCAGGACAGGTTTCCATGCTTCACTACTTTTTAATCCTTCATCTCTGTTCATGTTATTCTCATTCATCTCAATCTCTAAAACCTTCATTATTTTTCTTTTACCATAATTCTCTAGTTACACAATGATTTTTGTGTCTTCAATACATATGCGATGTCCAATGTCTAGTGAGTGTTCGGCTAGAGCTGATCTTTTTGCTCGATTATGTCTGATGTCAGCGCAATGTGTTAATGTTTAAGCTATTATTAGAGTTCTTTGCATTTCAATAAATAACAATAGCATAAGATAGGATCACTGAGAAATACACAATCACAAGAGACACATCATTTATCCTGGGAAACCCTCATGGGGGAGAAAACCCAGCAAA
>ML845530.1:24065-36612 GCA_009831015.1 Picea engelmannii | reverse complement strand
CAAGGGAGGATAAATTCTTTTGATGATTCTTTCTAAGGTATGTTATTTACAGGTCATCTCACCATTTTCTCAATAATTTTTTTTCTAGAATGATTCAGACCATGAAATTGGGAGGCCATTGAGGAAACATATATAAGTATCTTTGATACAAATTTAAGCGTCTGGGTCGTTTTATTTTTGGAGTTAGACTCTGTGGAAAATAGGGTTTGTAGCTAGTCTTGAAACTAGTCTAAAATAAGTGTTTCGGGTAAAAACATCATAACTTTTTCATAACAGATCCAAATTCAGTAAGACCATATGTATTGGTTAGAGTACATTCTATAGTATTATGTGTACAATTTTAAAATTCATACAACAAATATTCAATGTGGGGCACTCTCTACAAGTTTACTCTCTAGAATAAGCCAAAATTCAATAAGGTATGCCATTTTTTCTATAAATCATTTTCCGAGAGGATGCAAGTAGTGAAACCTGGAGGAATTGCATAAACGACACTAAAGAACATTGTGTATATTTTCAAATATTTATTCATTACAGGTATGTAGTTATGATTATTTCAAGTTAGGGTTGTTGATTAATCCAAAACTAGTCATGTGAGACTAAAGTAAAATTTGATGAAAATGCTAGTCTCTTGTTAAGGAAGGTTTGCAGGTATATGATCATATACACCAGGTCTATTACAGATTTCCAAATCATATTTGGATGATGAAATTGATGAGGCATTTTGGTTGAGGTATGTTACATATAGAGGTTGTATAACAATGAGGTTGTGGCACATGATTTGATGTAATGGTCTAAGGTATTTTGTTATGGATAGTGTGATGTATTTCTAGAGAAATTTTGATGGTTATATTGGTATATGGTTGAGGTACATGTTGGGTACATGGTTGAGACAAGTAGTTCATGAGTTGACACATACATGAGGTGTATAGTTGGTGATGTTGGTACATCTTGATGAATCATAGTTTATGTGTATTTGATGCATGATTGGTACATATTTGGTGCATGGTTGATTCACACATTGATGGTACAAGTTGAGGTACAGGTTGGTGCATGGTTGATGCACTTGTTTAGGGTACATGTTGATTACAGTTTGTTTGGTACAGGTTGTTTTATGTTGGTTAGTTGCAGGTCAGTGGTACAGGTTGTTACAGTGGTATATATCACAATGATAGTGTGACAATGGTTCCATAATTCTACTTCTACTTCAGGGCGGTTGGACAAGGAAAGGGCAGGTGGTTGTAGCCACCTTCTGGTTGTAGCTGGAGAACATAGGCAGTTGTATCCTCCTTCTAGTTGTAGCCATAGAATTAGGGAGTTGGAGCTTCCCTTAGGTTGTAGCCTGATAAACTAGGGGGTTGGAGCCTCCTTCCAGTTGCAGCTGGAAAAAAAAGGAAGTTGGTACTTCCAATGAATGTAATTCTTAAAGAAATATAAGAAAAAACATTCTGTGGTTTTCTCCTGCTTTGTGTTTCCACATAAAAACACTGGTGTACTGTGTATGTGTATGATTTTTCATTTTTTCATTGTTTCTTTACTCTGCAACTATTGGATGATAATGCTACATTGATATAACACATGGATTTTATGGTTAAAAAGGATTATATTTCTCTATTACTGATTCACCCCCCCTCTCAGTAATCCAACAATTGGTATCAAAACTGGTTCCTTCAAGAATCATTTTAACCACTGAAAGGTAGATCATGGAGAGAAACAACATGTATAAACATGGAATACCACAGTTTTATGGGAAAAAGTATGCATTCTAGAGATCAAGGATTTGAAATTTGGAAATCTATAGTAGATGGATACAAAGAATCAACAGTTCCACCAACAAGTGAAAGAGAAATAAAACTCAGTCAAAATAATTCCAAATCCACAAGTTCACTTTTGAATGGTCTTGGTGAAACAATATACACCAAAGTTATACATTGTAAATCCGCTAAGTATATTTGGGACAAACTTCAAAATATTTATGAAAGAGAGTCAAAATTCAAAGCAGCAAAGCTTCAAATTTAGAGAGGTCAGTTCGAACAACTAAAGATGAAGGCAAATGAGAATATTTTAGCTTACTTCTTACGATTCGATGAAACAAAAAATGTAATCATATGATTGGGAGAAGAAATTAAAGAATCTATAATTGTTCAAAAGGTACTAAGATATCTTCCTATGAGATTTGATTCTAAGATATTAGCACTAGAAGAAAGAACAGATCTAGACTCAATAAGCATGGAAGAACTACATGGAATATTGACAACATATGAAATGAGAACTGAACAGAAAAATACCGATATAAAATAAGAATCTTTCAAAGCATCCACAAGGTCAAAGAAAAATGGAAAGCAAAAAGAAAAATAACATAGCAACAACAGTGACATCTCGGAAGATGATGAAGAAATGGCCAATTTTTTCAAGAGATTGAACACAGGAACCAACGATAGATATAAAGGTAATCTTCCATTGATTTGTTTTAATTTTGATGGTATTGGTCATTTTCCTAACAAATGTCCTCATAAGAAAAATAAGGGGAATGATGAAGATTACTCAAATAAAAAACAAACATAAAAAGGCAAAGGAACCACAAAGAAAGTTTTCAAGAAAAGCTTATGCACCAAATAAGACATGTCCTCATCAGATGAAGATGAAGTCAATGACAGTGAGACAAAAAGAGTTTTATTCATGGTAGTATAAGACTATGATAAAGAAGACACTGAATAAGAATATGAAGAGGCAAAATTTTACTACTGAGAAGAATTGTTGATTGCCATAGAAGTTATAAGAAGAAAAAAGAGGAAAAACAAGAAGCTACAAACAGAACTAGACAAGAAGAAAGACACTCAAGAACTAGAGAAGATCACCATGGAATTGAAGGTTCAAATAGAAGAATATAAAAGAATTGAAGAAACATTCAAAGAACAGTTAGAAGAAAGAGACATGAGCATTGGAAATTTGGAAGCAGAGATTGTCACATTGAGAAAGGATCTTCAAAAGAAAAATATGCAGAACATCTCAAAATTTTTGGATGGCATTATCAATAGTCAAAGGCCTAATCATGAGAAGTCCAGACTTGGATACAATCAGATAGAAAAAGGATCAAGCTCCAAAGAAACAAAACAAGAAACATATCGAAAACATTATGCAAAAACAATCAAAGGGGATAGGAAGATCTAAAAGGAAGATTACAAGAAAACTCCTCCACCGAGAAGATTCAAATTTTAGAATCAATGACCGACAGAAACAAATAGGCCTCATGAAGAAGAAGGATTCATAAGAGTAACTCCTTTCATAATATCTTCAAGTCATAGGTATCAAACTATATTTTTGGGTTTATGTTATGCATGCAATAATTTTGGACATAAAGCTGTAAATTGCAGATCTAATAGCATGAACATAAATGGTTATCCAAGAAGGCCTAGTGAAACACAAAAAATAAGCTACAAAAAGTTTGAATCAATGAGCACTGAAGTGGAATGATAGAAGTGCAATAACTTTGGACACATGGCCAAAGATTGTAGAATGACAGGCCCTCCTAGAGAACCACAACATAACAACAATAGTCACATACAGGAGCCTCAGAAGAGAACATGGATAAGAAAGAATAATAAGTATAGCAATGAAGAATTCACACTCGCTCTACAAGAGAAGCAAAAGAAGCGTGGTTGATATGTTGACAGTGGTTTTTCAAAACATGAAGACCAGGTCCCAGGGATTGCAAGATTGGAAATAAAACAAGATGAAGAAAATTCTATAGAGAAAAGGAAAGATGTCAGATAAAAAAATATTTGAAAAATAAATGAAAGAAAAGAAGGACAGGTAAATAAGGAACATGTTCAAGAGATTGAAGTTTCAGGCACTGTAGTGAAATATGAATCCATAGACAGAAAGAAAGAAGTCAGAGCTTAGAGAGATAATGAATCTACTATTGAAGATGATGATGAATACACTTCATAGTAGGAATTGTTCTGAGACATCTGGCTTAGATACTCCCATATAATATGAATAATAGACATAGGGAGTCTATGCGGTAGATGAGATAGACCAGAGAACCATCCTTCGAGCAGCTTGCAAAATTTTAGTAGACAGATTCAGTGCATTCAGTTAGTAGAAGTACAATATGATATATTAATTAGTTGATGTAGTACTTCATGATAGTACAGTGACATATGAGTCAAAATTATGGACAGTTGTGTAGCAGAGTCTTGAACAGTATGGACATATATGGATGTGAAATCAACTTTTCTGAATGGGGAACTTGAAGAAGAAGTCTACATTGAATAGCTGGTTCCTAGAGCATGGTACTCTAGACTGGATAAATATCTACAACATGAATTGTTCAAAAAGGGAAGTGAAGAAAATAACCTCTACATCGGGTAACTCAAGATTGTATTTTATTAATTGAAGTTTATATTGATGATATTATTTTTGGAAGTACTGATGACAGGTTAAGCCAGAAATTTGCAAAGGATATGCAGAATGAATTTGAAATGTCATTACTTGGAGAACTATCCTTCTTTCTAGGTCTTCAGATATGTCAAAGAAACCAAGGAATTTTTATTTCTCAAACTAAGTATATCAGATAAATGATAAAGAGGTTCAAAATGGAAGACAACAAACCAGTTGCAAGTTGAGAAAAAATGATGATTCGAAGTCTACAGACCAGAGGAAATACAAATTAATGATTGGTAGCTTACTATATGTGTCAAAATCCATACCAGATGTAATGTAGGTAGTTTGACAGGTGGCATGATTTCAAGCAACACCAAAGGAATCACATGTATTAGCAGTGAAGAGTATTTTTAGATATCTCAAAGAAACATAAGAGTTTGGATTATGGTATTCAAAAGGAAAGGATCTATCACTTATTGCATACACATATGCATATTTGACATGTTGCATTGATGTCCGACGAAGCATAAGTGCAACAATGTTCTACTTGGGTGAGTGTTTAGTATCTTGGATAAACAAGAAACAACCATCAATATATTTATTTTACAGCTGAAGCAGATTATATTACAACAACAAGATGTTGTACTCAGGTTCAATGGATGAAACAAACTTTGATAGATATAAAGGTTAGCCCTAAAATAAAGAAAATAGGTTAAGATGGTTAAAAGGTAACCCCTTGAGGAAGCTACATGAAAGTATAAATAAGATGCAAGACTCTCTCATTTTAATAACACTTAAGAATATTGAATATCTACAAGTGACTGAGCTAACCAAAGGATATCTAAGTCTAATTTCATAGGGAAGGTGAAGTAAAGAAGGCCGAAATTCAAGGGAGGATAAATTCTTTTGATGATGCTTTCTAAGGTATGTTATTTACATGTCATCTCACCATTTTTGCAATCAATTTTTTTCTAGAATGATTCAAACCTTGAAATTGGGAGGCCATTGAGGAAACATATCCAAGTAGTTTTGATACAAATTTCATATTGTGGGTCGTTGTATTTTTGGAGTTACACTCTGTGGAAAATAGGGTTTGTGGCTAGTCTAAAACAGGTGTTTCGGGTAAAAATGTCATAACTTCTTCATAATAGATCCAAATTCAGAAATACCAAATGTATTGGTTATAGTACATTATGTAGTACTCTGTGTACAATTTTCAGATCCATACAACAAACAGTCTGTGCGGGGCACACTCTACAAGTTTGGTCTCTAGAATAAGCCAGAATTCAATAATGTATGCCATTTTTGCTATAACTCATTTTTCGAGAGGATCCAAGTAGTGAAACYTGGAGGAATTGCATAAAAGACACTGAAGAAAATTGTGTATTATTTTCATGTCTTTATTCATTACARGTACATAGTTATGATTATTTTAGGTTAGGGTTGTTGACTAATCCAAAACTAGTCATGTGAGACTAAAGTAAAATTTGATGAAAATGCTAGTCTTTTGTTAAGGAAGGTTTGCAGATATGTGATCATATACACCAGGTCTRTTACAGAGTTACAAATCAGATTTGGATGATGAAATTGATGAGGTATTTTGGTTGAGGTATGTTACAGATAGAGGTTGTATAACAGTGAGGTTGTGGCACATGGTTTGATGTAATGGTTTATGGTATTTGGTTATGGACAGTGTGATGTATTTCTAGAGAAATTTTGATGGTTATATTGGTATATGTATTTTGTATATGGTTGAGGTACATGTTGGGTACATGGTTGAGACAAGTAGTTGATGAGTTGGCACATACATGAGGTGTATAGTTGATGATGTTAGTACATCCTGATGAATAATAGTTTATGTGTATTTGATGCATGATTGGTACATATTTGGTGCATGGTTGATGCACTCATTGATGGTACAAGTTGAGGTATAGGTTGGTGCATGGTTGATGCACTTTTTTATGGTACAGGTTGATTAAAGGTTGTTTGGTACAAGTTGTTATAGGTTGGTTGGTTGCAGGTAAATGGCATAGGTTGTTATAGTGGTATATCTCACAATGATAGTGTGACAGTGGTTCCATCATTCTACTTCTACATCAGGGTGGTTGGAAGGGGTAAGGACAAGTCGTTGTAGCCACATTCCGGTTGTAGCCAGAGAACATAGGGGGTTGTAGCCTCCTTCTGGTTGTATCTAGAGAATTGGGGAGTTGGAGCTTCCCTCAGGTTGTAGCCTGATAAACTAGGGGGTTGGAGCCTTCTCTAGTTGCAGCTAAAAAAAAATGAAGTTGGTGCTTCCAATGAATGTAAATCTTAAAGACATATAAGAAAAATCATTCTATGGTTTTATCCCACTTTTTGTTTCCACATAAAAAAACCGGTGTACTGTGCATGTGTATGATTGCTCATTTGTTCATTGTTTATTTACTTTGCAACTGTTGGATGATAATGCTACATTGATATAAAACTTGCATTTTATGGTTAAAAAGAATTAGATTTCTCTATTACCGATTCACCCCCCCTCTCAGTAATCCAACATGACCTTCTTTGGCGGCCTTTAATGTAGTGAATGAAATGTCGACTAGTAAAAAACCATATTGTGGATATTCCAAACCAACCTGAAGAAAATTCTCACCACATAAATCTCAATCATCATATCGTATCTTGTTGGAAAACAAACAATTCACCATGAAGAAGAATTAAAAATTATATGGCTTTAATGGTTATAAGTTCTTCCAATCACAATCTAAAGTAAACAATTTCATAAAACTAAAGTTGACCATTATATATATGGAAACTCTAAATTCTAATGAGTGATACATATCAATTTTAATTTAAAAACAAAAAAATCATGAGCATACTCATAATACATTTTATAAATCAAACAACAACAACATCAACATGATTTGAAAAAACACAATATACATGTGTGCTATATTGTTTATAGTGCACCAATGCGATTGAAAGCACACAAAAGTGGTTTTTACGTAAAAATGCATCGACAAACAATTTAATTGAAAAAGTATGAAAAGATCCACAATTAAAGTTTTGTGAAGGAAATCACTCTTTGGTGCCTCTCAGAATTTAGCGCACGAACTTGATCCTTTTCCACTCCCTCAGTGCTCTAGCTCACATCTCCTCCTCTACAGGATGCTCGATTTCTCCAAGATATCATCCTCATTATTCCTGTAGCCATAATATGAACTCGTGTCAATTCATTTGTAAATTGCATGTACTACACTTCCTCTCCTTCACCTCAGATGGCTTATCGAATACATCTTTGAAATCAAGGAGGAATTTTGTAGCCCTAAATTTTATGTAACCGAGTCCCTTGTTGATGGAACTGAGAACATCAATTTTTTTACCTCCCAAGTTTGTCATCTTGGCACCTACTTTGGAATCATTAGGAATTCCAATATCTATGATCAAATCTTCCCAATGCCCCTTTTTCCTGATCAACAAGAAAGGAACCCTGGTTCATGTCTTAATTATAATATTTTTTCAATCTCAAGAATAACCTAAGGCGCATATTGATAGAATTTAATAAGCATATTTGAAAAAACCGATGATCGATAAGCTTCATGAGCATGCCATATCACTAAATATTAAGCATTTCCTTGGCCTCGACCTAATCCTCCTAATTGATATCTTTACTCGTTTATTTACTAATAAGCTCCTATTTATTCTTCTCCAAAACCATGCACTAGATCACTTTCGCATCCACAAGGGGCACATGGAAAACACACTCTCGCTCTCTCTTTTGTTGGTTTCCCTTGTCCTTCTCTACCATTTATTATACCACATCTTCCTCTTCCTTGAACAAGAGTGTCTTAACAAAAATAAACTCTCATATATTAATCATCAACTTGGCATCCCTGCTGACATACTTGAACCTCTTCCACTCCATCAATTATTTGGCCCACATCTCCTTCTTCACGGGCATCAATTTGCTTGTAATCCTTGTTGCCTAGAACTCATATTATTCGCCTCGAGGGGATTATCGAATAAATATTTGATGCCGGGGAGGAATTTCCCAACCCCAATTGTACTATTGGTTGTTGAAAGATGGCATGCTATAATATTCCAACAACCAATTGTACAAGTGGTGTTGTGAAATTCCTCCTCGACGTCAAAGATATATTTGATACGTCCCCCAAGGAAAAGAAGAGGATGTCTAGGTATGATATTTAGAAGAGAATTGATGCTAGTTATTATGGATACAAAGATGATGAGGATGATATATTGGATAAATTTGAGTGACCTGCGAAGAAGGAGATGTGGTTCATATCGTTGAGGGAGTGATCCAGGTGGATATTGGTGCCCACCCACCTATTCCATCTCTCTCCTCTTGACAATTTTTAATTCAACATGTTCTTCTGCACTTCTTTGTAATTGTGGGTTATACACTTCCAGGGTTTTTGGAAGCCCTACACATATTCCAGGAGGAGGTTGGTGGCCTCCCACCTAATCCAACTAGCTTATTTTGGATGTATTCATGTCAGCACATCTTTCTGTACTTCCAGGGCCGTTTTGGGGCCCTAAATAGTGTTTCTTTGGCTTGCCACATTCAAACTATAGACAAACTTAGATTTTGAAGTCTTATTGTGAATTTCTCGAAAATACCTTTCCAACGGGCTATCACGTGCCTAAAACGAAGGTTGTATGAAAATGTTACAACCCCAAGAATTTGAGGTACCAACATGACTTTTGGCGTTCCACCTCCTAGAGTTAGGTTTTTGGAATTCATGAGTAATATTAAAAATGACTTTGGAATCTCATTGTAATCATTTTTCTCAGATGGATGCATGTATAAGCCACATCTCTTCTGAGAGATAACTACCACCATTCGAGCAAGTTGTTTCAGTTCTGCAGTTTTACAATTTCATCCTATTTCATTTATTCAATAGAAGATATTGTTCATTGGATATCTGTGTTGTTATCCATATCTCTGTGTTTATTGTATTTATTCTTCTAATTATTTTGTTCCGCTCCTAAATCCATATCAGTGGTATCAGAGCAGGCTGCTCTTCATTTATTTTTCTTCGTGCATGTTCCCGACAATATTTGGGTACAAGAAGTTGGGACTCGAACCAATAAATCCTTTGCAATATTGGTCGCACCGAGCCCAACAAAAACCCATGGGGGATGAAACTAAAGATGATGGAGTAGGATATCCTTTGGTGGCTTCCCATAGGAGAATCATCTTCATCAAGTGACCATGCAACCCCCTTCAAGTTATAGGTAAATTTAGATATTCCATTATTTGAAGGATTGATAGATGCAGATGATATAGATAAATGGTTGAATCTGCTCGAAGGGTATTTTTTGGTCCACAATTTTTTTGATAGGAGAAAATATTACTTTTTCACTCCTCAAGGTCATCCCCCATGTCAAGACTTGGCAACTTTGCATTGATTATAGATCATTAAACAAAATCACAGTCAGTAACTGGTACCCAATTCCCATAATTGATGACCTTCTTGACCAAATCATGGATGCAAAGTTCTTCAACAATATTGAACTAAAGTGTGGCTACCACCAGGTTCCTATTGAACCAACTGATGTATGGAAGATAGATTTCAAATCTAAAGAAGGTATCTTCGAATGGTTGGTGATGCCCTTTTGCTTAACAAATGTACCAACCACTTTCATGAGGTTGATGGATGATGTATTGAGACCCTTCACCAACTCTTTTGTGGTGGTATATTTGGATGAAATCCTCATCTTCAATAGGACTTGGGAAGAATACATGCGACACATTCAACATGTTTTTATCACTTTGCAGTAACACAAGCTATATTCCAACTTGGAAAAATGCTCCTTTGGCATGAACATGGTCCAATACTTGGGATACATTGTTGATGAGCATGGGGTACATGGTAATCTAGCTAAGATCCAAGTCATCTGTGATTGGCTAGCCTCGAACAAACTAACCAAGCTTATGATCTTCTTGGGACTGGCCAAGTTCTACCGACGATTCATGTTGGGATTCTCCCATATTGTATGGGCCCTCATCCAAGTGACCAAGAGCGGTGGAAGGGAAATGTTCGCATGGGGGACTGAACAACAACGAGCATTTGATGATCTGAAGAATCACTTGTGCTCAGCTCCAGTACTCTCCTTTCTCGATCTTCCAATATTTCTCACTCGACATGGTCATCCAGTGGCATACCATAGTGAGGCACTCTAAGATACTGTCCGAAAATACCCCAACTATGACAAGGAAATGTATTCCATTGCACAATCTTGTCGTCAATGGAAACATTACATTTTGGGAAAGGAGACAATCATCCACACTGATCACAAGCCTCTGTAGTTCATACAAACATAGGGGAAGTTGTAGAACGGCCTTCATCAGAAGTGGTCCACCTACCTACAATAGTTTCATATCAACATCAAGTATAAGAAAGGGAGCAAAAATTGTGTCGTTTACTGCCTCAGTCGACCTCCCATGGCTACACTCACCACTGTGCTCCATTGTTTTGGACATGAGGCATATGGGTGGCCCCAACTTTATCAACAAGATCGGGACTTCACCACCACCTATAATATCTTGGGTACATGCGTGCATGTCATTGATTTTCACATTCAAGACAAAATATTATTCCATCTGAGCCATCTCTGTGTTCCTGCAAGAGAGCGTGCAAAGATGATTTTTACTGGAGGAATGGTTGTTGAGGTTTTAGGGTTCACTGTTTTTTGTTTCTAGGGATTTTCTTATCACACTATTGATTTTCTTGTCTTTGTAAACTATGTTTCTGAATACTTCAAATAGGTGATATTTGTCTTGTTCTAGGTTCTCTTCATCAGATATTTTGATGGCTAGAGTGTTAAGTACTCCTATGTTTTGGTTCGATTAGTGTTGATATCCTACATGAAAACATTTCTATGTGGGTTTTCTTCATGTAGACCACATGTCCTAGGTTCCCATCCTCTTTTTTGTTGATTAGAACATATAGGAATGGAATGCTACCATTATCCTCTAATTCCATTCTGAAATTGATATCGCTTGAAATATCATTTAGATCTTGGAAGAATTTTTCAAGTTCATCTTTCCTGTGGGGAAATAACACATTAGTATCATCAATAAATGTTTTCCATATCAATGGTTTTATAGGGTAAGTATCCAAATATTTCTTCTCAAATTTCTCCATAAAAATATTTGCGATAATGGGATAAAGTGGAGATCTCAGATCCCATTGCTACCCCGCTTTTTTTTTCATAAAATTCTCGTTGGTCACTAAAGACTGTGGAACATAGATAGAATTCAGCTAGCTTTGTTGTCTTGGGGTCAATCACTTCTTTGATAATCTAGACAATTTCTTCATGTGGTATTTTGTTGAACATGGATAAAACATCAAAGATGATGATGATGTCTTTAGGTTTCACCTTCTCATTCTTGATGATCCTAAAAAATTCACTTGATTCTTTAATGAAGGCATCTATATGACCATCTAAGGGGTCAAGGGTAGTAGCTACATGTTTGGATAGCTCATAGGTATGGGAGCCAATTGTATTTATGATAGATCTAAGAGGATCCCTTCTTTATGGATTTTAGGTAAACCATAAATCCTTGGGGTTATCTCACTACTGGGAAGTAGTTTTTTCTTGGTTCTTTTGTCTAGGCTTGACTCTTTGATTTCCTTCCTAACTTCCCTTGTAATCCTAGCGATTGGGTTACTTGAGATTTTCCTATAAATTCCCCTTAAGGTGAGGTGTTCAATCATTTTCTTATTGTAATCATCACTATCCACTACTATAGTGGCTCCACCTTTGTTATCTCTCAGTATTGCTAGGTTATCATTGTTTCTAAGGTTCTTGAGGGAAAGGAATTCTTCATTGTTAATGTTTATTTTTAAATGTTTCTCTCTTCTAAGAATAATCATGCAGTATTGTCTAACTTCCTCTTTGTATAATTCATCTAGAGTTTTTATGCTATCTTCAACACACAAAAAAATAAATTCTACTGAAATTGATGTGGGATAAACAACAAAGTTTAGACCTTTTATTAGAACATTCAATTCAGTTTGTTTAAGTTCATAGGAGGATATGTTTATTACCTTCCTCTTCTCATATCTATTGTTATTTTTATTGTCACTACCAATGTTTCTTGATTCTATTAGATTCTCAAATGTTTTCTTCTTCCTTGTGCACGTCTCATGCC
>ML845530.1:0-11513 GCA_009831015.1 Picea engelmannii | reverse complement strand
TTCATCCATATTTACTTCTTATCAACCATGAAAAAACAATAATGAGTCATATTTACATCAAACAATATTGGGTCCATTACCTAAACCTTTGTGCTACGGGGATTTCTTTAAGGGTTGACATCAATGACAACCAACCTTAATCAACAAGAAGTACAACATGATAGATTAATCAGTTGGCATAGTACTTCATGATAGTACAGTGACATATGCGTCAAAATTATGGGCAGTTGCGTAGTAGAGTCTTTAATAGTGTGGAAAAATATGGATGTGAAATAAACTTTTCCGGACGGGGAACTTGAAGAAAAAGTCTACAGTGAACAACTGGTTCCTAGAGCATGGTAATCTAGACTTGATAAATATATACAGCAGGAATTGTTCAAAAAAGGAAGTGTAGAAAACAACCTCTACATCAAGGTAACTCAAGATGGTATTTTATTGATTGAAGTTTATATTGATGATATTATTTTTGGAAGTATTGATGACAGGTTAAGACAAAAATTTGCAAAGGATATGCAGAATGAATTTGAAATGTCATTACTTGGAGAACTATCCTTCTTTTTGGGTCTTCGGATACGTCAAAGCAACCAAGGAATTTTTATTTCTCAAACTAAGTATATCAGAGAAATGATAAAGAGGTTCAGAATGGAAGATTGCAAACCAGCTACCACTTCTATGAAAACCAATTGCAAGTTGAGAAAATATGATGATTCGAAGTCTACAGACCAGAGGTAATACAGATCAATGATTTGTAGCTTACTATATGTGACAACATCTAGACCAGATGTAATGCAGGCAGTTGGAGAAGTGGCACAATTTCAAGCAGCACCAAAGGAATCACATGTATTAGCAGTGAAGAGTATTTTTAGATATCTCGAAAGAACATAAGAGTTTGGATTATGGTATCCAAAAGGAAAGGATCTATCACTTATTGCATACACATATGCATATTGGACATGTTGCATTGATGACCGATGAAGCATCAATACAACAATGTTCTACTTGGGTGAGTGTTTAGTATCTTGGCTAGGTAAGAAACAATCATCAATATATTTATTTTATAGCTACAACAGATTATATTGCAACAACTAGATGTTGTACTCAGGTTCAATGGATGAAACATAATTTGACAGATATAAAGGTTGAGTATGATGAGCCCATTCCAATCTATTGTGATAATACAAGCGTCATCGGTATCTCAAATAACCCATTGATGCACTCCAAGACAAAGCACATTCCAATAAAGTATCACTTTCTACGGGAACATGTTGCAGAGAATAACATCAGAGTTGAATATGTGGGCACAAAAGAACAAGTGGGAGACATATTTACAAAACTGCTTCCAATGGAAGCCTTTGAGTATTTTTTCCAGAGACTCGAAGTAATTTCTACTCCAAAATGAATGCTTTTGAATCTTATCTTATATGTCTTAGATTTACACGAGGAAGCACCATAAAGAGGATAGTTCAGGTTGGTGGATCAGTTTCAGGAAGACTTCAGTCAGGGGGAGTATACCCAAGGACAGTTCAGTTAGAGGGAGAAACCCCATATGGAAAGATACCTTTTCCATTGATGACAAAGGGGGAGACATTTATCAGATGCAAATGTAAATTCTTGGAGAAAGAGAACAGAGGGATGGTTCCAAGGGGAGCGATGGTCATAGGGGGATCATGAGTGATAAGACTCCAGTATTGCATTAGAGTGTTTCCATCAATGCCAAATGGGGATATTGTTTATTATTTGGGTTGGTTGTCATTGATGTCAACCCTTGAAGAAAGTCCGGTAGTGAATTATAGTAGCACAAAGGTCTGGGTAATGGACCCAATTTTATTTGATGTATAATGGTATGAGTTTTAATATATTTGAAGGCAAGACTATTGTGGGTGGATATTACCTGTCGTTCCATTTCCTGTGGTATGTGGAATGCCACATAAATCCTCACGGTTAGAGAGTTATGGCCATGTGAAGTTGGAGAACCCCCATGAGTCATCTAGAAGCCCCAAGAGGTCAAAGTAGTCAAAGTGGTTGCAAAGAAGAAATTATTTAAATAACAAAATGAATTGATGAATGTACTATAACTCAAAGTGGACAGAAAATAAATTATTTAAATAATAAAGTTAATGGAGAAATTACTAAGTGGACAAGTAGTTAGAAGTGGGTTAACCCTAAAATAAGGAAAGTGGTTTAAGAGATTTTAGAAAGTAAATAATAAAGTGAAGTGATGAGTGTACTATAATTCAAAGTGGATACGAAAGAAATTATTTAAATAATAAAGTTAATGGAGAAATTACTAAGTGGAAAATTGGTTAGCCCTAATATAAGGAAAGTGGGTTAAGATGGTTAAAAGGTAACCCCTTGAGGAAGCTACATGAAAGTCTAAATAAGAGGCAATGCTCTCTCATTTTAATAACACTTAAGAATATTGAATATCTACAAGTGAATGAGGCAACCAAAGGATATCTAAGCCGAATTTCATCGGGAAGGTGAAGTAAGGAAGGCTGAAATTCAAGGGAGGATAAATTCATTTGATGATGCTTTCTAAGGTATGTTATTTATAGGTCATCTCACCATTTTTGTAATCAATTTTTTTCTAGAATGATTCAGACCTTGAAATTGGGAGACCATTAAGGAAACATATCCAAGTAGTTGTGATACAAATTTCATATTGTGGGTCATTGTATTTTTGGAGTTACACTCTATGGAAAATAGGGTTTGTGGCTAGTCTAAAACATGTGTTTCAGGTAAAAATGTCATAACTTCTTCACAATAGATCCAAATTCAACAATACCAAATTTATTGGTTATAGTACATTCTGTAGTATTCTGTGTACAATTTTCAGATCCATACAACAAACATTCTGTGCGGGGCAAACTCTACAAGTTTTCTCTCTAGAATAAGACAGAATTCAATAAGGTATGCCATTTTTGCTATAAGTCCTTTTCTAAGAGGATCCAAGTAGTGAAACCTGGAGGAATTGCATAAAATACACTGAAGAAAATTGTGTATTATTTTCATGTCTTTATTCAGTACATGTACATAGTTATGATTATTTCAAGTTAGGTGTATAGTTGATGACGTTGGTACATCTTGATGAATAATAGTTTATGTGTATTTTATGTATGATTGGTACATATTTGGTGCATGGTTGATGCACTCGTTGATGGTACAGATTGAGGTATAGGTTGGTGCATGGTTGATGCACTTTTTTATGGTATAGGTTGATTACAGGTTATTTGGTACAAGGTTTTATAGGTTGGTTGGATGCAGGTCATTGGTACAGGTTGTTACAATGGTATATCTCACAGTGATAGTGTGACAGTGGTTCCATCATTCTACTTCTATGTCAGGGCGGTTGGACGAGGAAAGGACAAGTTGTTGTAGCCACCTTCCGGTTGTAGCCAGAGAACATAGGGGGTTGTAGCCTCCTTCTGGTTGTAGCTAGAGAATTGGGGAGTTACAGCTTCCCTCAGGTTGTAGCCTCGGAAACTAGGGAGTTGGAGCCTCCTCTAGTTGCAGCTAGAAAAAAATGGAAGTTGGTGCTTCCAATCAATGTAATTCTTAAAGACATATAAGAAAAGCATTCTGTGGTTTTATCCCACTTTGTGTTTCCACGTAAAGACATTGGTGTATTGTGTATGAGTATGATTTCTCATTTGTTCATTGTTTATTTACTCTGCAACTGTTGGATGATAATGATACATTGATATAACACTTGCATTTTATAGTTAAAAAGATTTAGATTCCTCTATTACCAATTCACCCCCCCTCTCAGTAATCCAACACGACCTTCCTTGGCGGCCTTTAATGTAGTGAATGAAATGTCGACTAGTAAAAAACAATACTGTGGATATTCCAAACCAACCTAAAGAAAATTCTCACCACATAAATCTCAATCATCGTATCGTATCTTGTTGGAAAACAAACAATTCAACTTGAAGAATAATTAAAAATTATATGGCTTTAATGGTTATAAGTTTTTCCAATCACAATCTAAAGTAAACGATTTCATAAAACTAAAGTTGAAAATTATATATCTGGCAACTCTAAATTCTAATGAGTGATACATATCAAATTTAATTTAAATCCAGAAAAATCATTAGCATACTCATAATACATTTTATAAATCAAACAACAACAACAACAACAACATCAACATGATTTGAAAAAACACAATATACATGTGTGCTATATTGTTTATAGTGCACCAATGTGATTGAAAGCACACAAAAGTGGGTTTTACGTAAAAATGCATCGAAAAACAATTTAATTGAAAAAGTATGAAAAGATCCACAATTAAAGTTTTGTGAAGGAAATCACTCTTCGATGCCTCTCAGAATTTAGCGCATGAACATGATCCTTTGCCACTCCCTCAGTGCTCTAGCTCACATCTCCTCCTCTACAGGATGCTCTAATTTCTCCAAGATATCGTCCTCATCATTCCTGTAGCCATAATATGAACTCTTGTCAATTCATTTGTAAATTGCATGTACTACAGTTCCTCTCCTTCACCTCAGATGGCTTATCGAATACATCTTTGAAATCAAGGAGGAATTTTGCAGCCCTAAATTTTATGTAACCAAGTCCCTTGTTGATGGAACTGAGAACATCAATTTTTTTACCTCCCAAGTTTGTCATCTTGGTCCCTATTTTGGAATAATTAGGACTTCCAATCTCTATGATCAGAGCTTCCCAATGCCCCTTTTGCTTGATCAACAAGAAAGGAACCCGGTTCATGTCTTAAATATAACATTTTTTCAACCTCAAGAATGACCTAAGGCACATATTGATATAATTTAAGAAGCACATTTGAAAAAACCGATGATTGATAAGCTTCATGAGCATGCCATATTACTAAATATTAAGCATTTCCTTGGCCTCGACCTACTCCTCATTGATATCCTTACTCGTGTATTTACTAATAAGTTGTTGTTTATTCTTCTCCACAACCATACACTAGATCACTTTATCATCCAGAAGGGGCACATGGAAAAAACACTCTCGCTCTCTCTTTTGTTGGTTTCCCTTGTCCTGCTCTACCATTTATTATACCACATATTCCTCTTCCTTGAACAAGAGTGTCTTAACAAAAACAAACTCTCATCTCTTAATCATAAAATTGGCCTCCCTCTTGACATACTTGAACTTCTTCCACTCCATAAATTCTTTGGCCCACGTCTCCTTCTTCATGGGCATCAATTCACTTGTAATCCTTGTTACTTAGAACTCATACTATTTGCCTCGAGGGGATTATCGAATAAATCTTTGATGCCAGGGAGGAATTTCCCAACCCCACTTGTATTATTGGTTGTTGAAAGATGGCATGTTACAATATTCCAACAACCAGTTGTACAAGTGGTGTTGTGAAATTCCTCCCCGACGTTAAAGAGATATTTGATACACCCCCCAAGGAAAAGAAGAGGATGTCTAGGTATGATATTTACAAGAGAATTGATGCTATTTATTATAGATACAAATATGAAGAGGATGATATCTTGGATAAATATGAGCCACCTGCCAAGAAGGAGATGTGGGTCATATCGTTGAGGGAGTGATCCAGGTGAATATTGGTGCCCACCCACCTATTCCATATGGCTCCTCTTGAAAGTTTTTAATTCAACATGTTCTTCTATACTTATTTGTAATTGTGGTTTATACACTTCTAGGTTTTTTGGAAGCCCTACACATCTTCTAGGAGGAGGCTGGTGGCCTCCCACCTAATCCAACTAGCTTATTTTGGATGTTTTCATGTCAGCACATCTTTTTGTACTTCCAGGGCCATTTTGGGGCCCTAAATAGCGTTTATTTGGCTTGCAACATTCAAACTGTAGACAAACTTAGAGTTTGAAGCCTTAATGTGCAATTCTTGAAAATACCTTTCCAACGGGCTATCGCCGCCTAAAACAAAGGTCGTATGAAAATGTTACGACCCCGAGAATTTGAGGTACCAACATGACTTTTGGCGTTTCATCTCCTAGAGTTAGGTTTTTGGATGTCTAGGGTTTTGGAATTCATGAGTAATATTAAAAAGGCTTTTGGAGTCTCATTGTAATCATTCTTCTCAGATGGATTCATGTATAAGACACATCTCTTCTGAGAGATAACTACCACCATTCGAGCAAGTTGTTTCAGTTCTGCAGTTTTACAATTTCAGCCTATTTCATTTATTCAATAGAAGATATTGTTCATTGGATATCTGTGTTGTTATCCATATCTCTGTGTTTATTGTATTTAGTCTACTAATCAGTTCGTTCCTCTCCTAAATCCGTATCAATGGTTTCATAGCAGTCTGCTCTTCATTTATTTTTCTTCATGCATGTTCCTGACAATATTTGGGTACAAGAAGTTGGGACTCAAACCAATCAATCCTTTGCAAGATAGGTCGCACCGAGCCCAAAACAAACCCATGGGGGATGAAAATACAGATGATGGAGTAGGAGATCCTTTTAAAATTTTACTCGAGGAATCCCTTACATGACAAAGGAACGAACTGATGGACAAATTTGCACAGATCCTTTGGTGGCTGCCCATAGGAGAAGCATCTTCATGAAGTGACCATGCAACCCCTTTCAAGTTACAGGTGAATTTTGATATTCCATTATTTGAAGGACTAATAGATGCAGATGATATAGATAAATGGTTGAATCTGCTCGAAGGGTATTTTTTGGTCCACAATTTTTTTGATAGGGAAAATATTACTTTTTCACTCCTCAAGGTCATCCCCCATGTTAAGGACTAGTGGGATACTTACTCTGAGAAAAGGGTTGTAGAGGAATCTACAATATTTGTGGTCTCCCCTACATGGGATTCCTTCAGGGATTCCACTCGAGAACAACTTTTGTAAGCTACGAGAACCAATACAGCAGATGGACCATCTTGCATAAGGAAAGGGACCAGACAGTACGATATTTCACTAATATTTTCCATACCCTACACACCAAATTGGGTATCAAATACTCTAAGAGAAATTAGGTGCTCGAATACCACAATTGTTTACATATATACATTCAAGAAGAAATGGAGTTTCTAGACATCGCCTCATTAGGTATGACTTATAGATATGTTGTCAAGATCAAGTAGAAATTTAAGAAGAAGAGTTGAGAGTTTGGATCTCCAAAATGTTCATAGCCGAAGTAGGGAAAAGGTGGCCCTAACCCACACAACAAGGGAAAGAGAAAATATGTACACTCTCAAGACAATCAATCCAAGCCACAACACCAAAAGGGAAATGAGAAGACAAGGAAGGACATGGGAAAATGGTGTGAATACCATAAAATCCCTTGGCACAACACCGAAGAATGTCACTCCAAGCAGTCACTCGTGGTTGAGCTGAATGCTTCTGAGTCAGAGGATGATTTTGACTTTGAATCAAATCTAGAAGGAGGGAAGCAGATTATAGATGTTGAACCTAGTGCCATTGTCACTACCACCAAAGTACAACCAAGCGAACCAAAAGAACCAGAGGAAGGGGAATGCCACTTTCACTCACAGATGTGGGTAAATGGGGCTCCGCTTCATTTCATTGTTTATAGTGGTAGTTAGAAGAACCTGATCTCAGTAGAGGTCGTCAAGTGGCTGGACCTGTCAACAACACCACACCCACAACCCTACACCATCGGCTGGCATCACCAAGAAATAGATCTTTGTGTCAGCCAACAATGTCGTTTGCCCTGCGATATCAATGCTTTCAAATATGAGGTATTGTGTGATATTTCTCCCCTTGAAGTTTGCGATGTTATTTTAGGAAAACCATATTTATGGAAACATCATGATGTGTATGATTCTAAACCCCGCAGTTTTATTATTACTTTGGGTAGACAATTTTACAGTATACCATAGGTAGTGCTACCTACCATTATTTCTTTAATCTATGCTAAGCAATGTAGTAAGGTCATTTCACAGTCCGGGAAGTTCATCTTCTTTGTGATCCGTTCTCACAGTAAGAAAAAGGTCATTTCCACATTCGTGGCCTCTACACATAGCCTCTCTTTGTAGCATAAGTAAGTGGATGGGATCATGGAATAGTACATAGTCATTTTCTCCTCACCCATCGGGGTACCAACGCACTGCAAAGAAAAGCATCCAATTGATCTAACCCCCGATGCACCTCTTCCTAATGGACCAGTCTATCATCACTCACTGATGGAAAATGATGAAATCAAGTGTTATATCCAAGATCTTCTTCAAAAGGAGCACATCAAACCCATATCATACCCTTGTGGAAGCTTGATTGTACTAGTGAAAAATAAGGACGGCACTTGGCGACTCTGCATTGATTATTGAGAATTAAACAAAATCACAGTCAGGAACTAGTACCCAATTCCCATAATTGATGACCTTATTGACTAAATCAAGGATGCAAAGTTCTTCAACAAGATTGAACTAAAGTGTGGCTACCACCAAGGGAACTAAAGTGTGGCTACCACAAGGGAACTAACAATAGATATAAAGGTAATCTTCCATTGATTTGTTTTAATTTTTATGGTATTGGTCATTTTTCTAACAAATGTCCTCATAAGAAAATAAGGGGAATGATGAAGATTACTCAAATAACAAACAAACATATAAAGGCAAAGGAACCACAAAGAAAGTTTTCAAGAAAAGCTTATGCACCAAAGAAGACATGTCCTCATGAGATGAAAATGAAGTCAGTGACAGTGAGAAAAAAAGAGTTTTATTCATGGAAGTAGAAGACTATGATAAATAAGACACCGAAGAAGAATATGAAGAGGCAGAAGTTGACTACCGAGAAGAATTATTGACTACCATAGAAGTTATAAGAAAAAAAAAAGGAGGAAAAACAAGAAGCTACAACAAGAACTAGACAAGAAGGAAGACACTCAAGAACTAGAGAAGATCATCATAGAATTGAAGGTTCAAATAGAAGAATATAAAAGAATTGAAGAAACACTCAAAGAAAAGTTAGGAGAAAGAGACATGATCATTAGAAGCATAGATTGTCACATTTAGAAAGGATCTTCAAAATAAAAATATGCAGAACATCTCAAAAGTTTTGGATGACATTATCATCAATCAAAGGCCTAATCATGACAAGTATAGACTTGGATACAATCAGACAGAAAAAGGATCAATCTCCAAAGAAACAAAACAAGAAACATATCGAAAATGTTATGCAAAAACAATCAAAGGGAATAGGAAGACCTAAAAGGAAGATTACAAGGAAACTCCTCCACCAAGAAGATTCAGATTTCAGAATCAACGACCGATAGAAACAAATAGGCCTCATGAAGAAGAAGGATTCATAAGATTAACTCCTTTCAGAAGATATTCAACTTCCAGGTATCAAACTATCTTTTTGGGTTTATGTTATGCATGCAATAATTTTGGACATAAAGTTGTAAATTGCAGATCTAATAGCAGGAACATAAATGGTTATCCAAGAAGGCCTAGTGAAACACAAAAAATAAGCTACAACAAGTTTGAATCATTGAGAATTGAAGTGCAATGCTACAAGTGCAATAACTTTGGACACATAGCCAAAGATTGTAGAATGACAGTCCCTCCTAGAGAACCACAACAGAACAACAATAGTCACAGACATGAGCCTCAGAAGAGAACATGGATAAGAAAGCAGAATTAGTATAGCAATGAAGAATTCACACTCACTCTACAAGCTAAGTATAAGAAGCGTGGTTGGTATGTTGACAATGGTTTTTCAAAACATGAAGAAGAGGTGAACAAAGACCAGGTCCCATAGATTGCAAGATTGGAAATAAAACAAGATGAAGAAAATTCTATAGAGAAATGGAAAGATGTCAGATACAGAAAGATTTGGAAAATAATTGAAAGAAAAGAAGGAAAGGTAAATAAGGAACATGTTCAAGAGATTGTACTTTTAGGCACTGTAGTGAAAGATGAATCCACAGACAGAAAGAAAGAAGTTAGAGCTTAGAGAGATAATGAATCTACTATTGAAGATGATGATGAATACACTTCATAGTTGGAATTGTTTTGAGACATATTTCTTAGAGACTCCCATATAATATGAATGATAGACATGGGGAGTCTATGCAGTAGCTGAGATAGACCAGAGAACCATCCTTCGAGCAGCTTGCAGAATTTTAGTAGACAGATTCAGTACATTCCATTAGTAGAAGTACAATATGATAGATTAATCAGTTGATGTAGTACTTCATGATAGTACAATGACATATGAGTCAAAATTATGGACAGTTGTGTAGCAGAGTATTGAACAATATGGATGGATATGGATGTGAAATCAAATTTTCTGAACGGGGAACTTGAAGAAGAAGTCTACATTGAAAAACTGGTTCCTGGAGCATGGTACTCTAGACAGGATAAATATCTACAACAGGAATTGTTCGAAAAAGGAAGTGCAGAAAAAAACCTCTACATCAAGGTAACTCAAGATGGTGTTTTATTAATTGAAGTTTATATTGATGATATTATTTTTGGAAGTATTGATGACAGGTTAAGCCAAAAATTTGCAAAGGATATGCAGAATGAATTTGAAATGTCATTACTTGAAGAACTATCCTTCTTTTTGTGTCTTCAGATATGTCAAAGCAACCAAGGAATTTGTATTTCTCAAACTAAGTATATCAGAGAAATGATAAAGAGGTTCAGAATGGAAGATTGCAAACTAGTTACCACTTCTATTCAAACCAGTTGCAAGTTGAGAAAATATGATGATTCGAAGTCTACATACCAAAGTAAATACAAATCAATGATTGGTAGCTTACTATATGTGACAACATCCAAACCAGATGTAATGCAGGCAGTTGGACAGGTGGCACGATTTCAAGCAGCACCAAGTAAATCACATGTATTAGCAGTGAAGAGTATTTTCAGATATCTCAAAGGAACATAAGATTTTGGATTATGGTATCCAAAAGGAAAGGATCTATCACTTATTGCATACACATATGCAGATTGGACATGTTTCATTGATGACCGACGAAGCATCAATGCAACAATCTTCTACTTGGGTGAGTGTTTAGTATCTTGGCTAAGAAAGAAACAATCATCAATATATTTATTTATAGTTGAAGCAGAGTATATTGCAACAACAAGATGTTGTACTTAGGTTCAATAGATGAAACAAACTTTGAAAGATATAAAGGTTGAGTATGATGAGCCCATTCCAAACTATTGTGATAATACAAGCATCATCGGTATCTCAAAGAATCCAGTGATGCACTCCAAGATGAAGCACATTCCATTAAAGTATCACTTTGTACAGGAACCGTTTGTAGAGAAGAACATCAGAGTTGAATATGTGGGCACAAAAGAACAAGTGGGAGACATATTTACAAAACCACTTCCAAGGGAAGCCTTTGAGTATTTTCTCCAGAGACTCGGAGTAATTTCTACTCCAAAATGTATGATTTTGAATGCTTACATTATATGTCTTAGATTTACACGAGGAAGCACCATAAAGAGGACAGTTCAGTTTGATGGATTAGTTTCAGGAAGAGTTCAGTTAGGGGGAGTATCCCCAAGAATAGTTCAGTTAGAGGGAGAAACCCCATATGTAA
>ML845529.1:19589-36614 GCA_009831015.1 Picea engelmannii | reverse complement strand
CAAGTTGACCTAGGGTTTTGGATCTAGGGTTTTGACACCTAGAATTTTTCTATGTAATGTATAAATAAAGGTCTAGAAGACTTGGGAGGGTTGATTCAAATTTGGGTTGTGTTGTTGATGTTGATTGATTAGTGTTGTTGCGTGAGAGAATTATTGTGTTGTGAGAGAATTCTTGTATTGTAATATCTTCATCTGGGTGCGAAGATCAACCCTGCAGCTAGCTGCACAGGGAGGGGAGAGAAGAAGAGAAAGAGAGAGAGACCTGCAAGCTAAGTGCAAAGATAGAATTGTATGTTTTCATATAATATATCAAGAAACAAAGTTATGTGGACATAGCCCTAGGGAGAGGGTGAACCACATATATCTAGTTGTTTTGTGTGATTGATGTTGTGTTATTTGATATCTGTTATACTATTATAACATTATTGTGTTAGATCAGAGATATCTCTTGTGTAGTAGGCTTAAGAGAGATAAATAATAATAGAGTGCTATGTGTTGTTTCCCTGGATCCACTTTGAATTTTCTTTGGTTGTAGACACCTGTGTCTTGCAACCCCCTATTACTACTTCAAGTGAGACTTCATCTACTTCATAGGTGTTTCCGAAAGGGCTGGTAGTTATGGATTGCTGGTGTGTTGTAAGAGTTGAACCCTAGGTCTTCCCCTGTGCCAACACCATCAAATAAGGGAGCTTAAATTGTGGAGAGAGCCATCTATCCACCCATTTCTTCAGAATGTACCTTCCAGTGTTTAAACTGTGTTGAAGGAACCTTCTCTAATACCAATTGTTGAACACACCAACCACACTGAGAGGGGGGGGGGTGAATTATTGTGTGGACTTTTATAACTTTTCTTCTTTCAAGTTAGCAGTTAAAACATAATTGTACACATTAAGAACAACCAAATAATAAACACAATAGATACCAGATGTCTGTATAAGATTTTGTATAATATATATATATATATATATATATATATATATGTGTGTGTGTGTGTGTGTGTGTGTGTGTGTGTGTGACTATAGTAATGGGGGTTTTCCCAGCACCAACTATTTTTTATCAGCACCAACTGAAGTAAGGAGCACCAAATCCTAGGAGAGCACCAACTCTCAAGAAAGACCTAACTTGCCACAAGACCTAGCTTGCTGATAGAATGCAATCTATCCAACTAGATATCATATAGTAGTTCAACCAAATCTAGTAGCAGTGATCCAATTATGGAATCAACTCTATCTCATGATCAAAGGTATACCACAAATTCTCATCACCACAATTCATCTTCTCTCCGAAATTCACACTTTATTCACTCCATCTTCTCTTTGATATTCACACCTTATTCACTTCATATTCTCTCTAATATTCACACCTTTCTATGTCAAAGAATCATCATTATAGAAATCAACGACCTCAGGTGAAGATCCACCTCTTACCTACTCAAGCTCATTTTCAAGTGAACCAATCATGGTTGTATTTATACTCGTTTATGCTCACAACTTGTTTTAAGTTATTGGACCGACTTGTTCCACAAGTTACAACTAACTTGTCCATTTACAACAACTTTGGGACCACTAGAGAACATCATTCTGGGTCTTCATCTTTAAACCTGGTATCCACCCTATTTTCATAAATCAATCTAAGGTATGGATCAATTTCCTTTGTCTCTGTGACTGTTGTAGAAATTGTATATTGTAAAGGTGCTTCCTTCAAACCATTTACATATGACCATAGACGTAGGACCATGGGCTTATTAATTTAAGCAATGCATCTTCTTTCGCCCTTTGTTTCTATATTCCATACGACCTCAAGTGGTGACCAGATGCTAGGCCAATCAAGTGCTTGATCAATTATCAAAATCAACGGTCACGTTTTAATATCACGATGAGATGGACAGTTCTCATTTACTTCAGGACTTTGACTATTCCACTTATGCTATCCTTCCACTGTACTTGATCAACGGTCAAGAACACTCCCAAAGTGTTCTTCATATCGAACGACTCATGTCCACTTAGGGACTTTAGGACTTTGTACTTCGCGACTTCTAGCCTCTTTACAAATCTCTCGTATAATAGATGCGTGTCCATAATCTTGAACGATTGAGAATTCTCCCGAAGTGCTTTTCAAATCAAATGAATCATGTCCACTTTAGGAATTTGGCCTTCGGGACTTCGGGACTTAGGTCGTTTGTTGGTGGTGAAACTCTCAAAGTAAAAACTCTCAAAGTGACGTAAGTTGTTGACATCACTTGTTGACATGGAGCTTCCTGAGTGGATTCCATGTGTCACCCGGATTCATGGATTACATGTGCTTAAAGTACCTAAGGGACATTGACACTTGTCACCACCCGATTGGGCCATGTGTCTTAGATGACGTCACTATTGATGACGTGGGCTCTCAATGTGAGTGCTACGTGTCTTAACCTCGTGAATTTGGAACTTCAGTCTTTGGGACTTCGGGTAATTCAATTTATCCACTTCCCAATTATCCCGAAGTGAGATTCCACGAAGTATAACCTCGTCACAAATTTTAACCCGAATTGAATGTTGTTCTTTGATTGTGATCTTAGATCGAAGGCTCGATCTGTCTGTGATGATTCTATGCCTTGGTTTAAATCCAACGACTCTTCTTCTTTTCTTATCCTATCCTTCCACTTAAAGTGATCCAATGTCTATCGGGAATTTGGATATTCAAAATATCATCTTTTTTCCTTGCTTATCCTATCCTTCCACTCAACTTGATCCATCAGTCGAGAATGGTATCGAAGCAGATCAACGATAAAGGATGATGCAGGGTCCTCAACTAGCACGACGTTTAAAACTATCATCGAGTTCCGCAATGGAAACTGCTTGTTGGTAGTGGAACTAATGCCAACTGTAGATCTATTGACGGGTGACCATCGACGGTCAATGTATATTCTAGAACCATAAATTGAGTGTGGTTTATCCCGTCTCCCAAACTCCACAATTGAAGTTGTGCGATTGTTGGTGGATCAACCACAGTCATCGATCTTTGAATCTATAAGATCTAACGATCTACACTAATTGCAGGATTGTAAATAACACATTTTTTAATTATCCTTTCGCTCTCCACAATATATCCCTGCCGTTGATATGGCGCTTGTGTATCCAACAGTCCTAATTTGATCTAATCGTTGACTAGTCCTAAAACAACCCTTCTCTTGTAATCTAAAAGTCTAGAATAATTGTTGTATTGGGAATAATATGTTGTTTAATTCTCCTTTTTCTCTCCACAATCCATCCCTTCCATTGATCTCATGCTTGTGTATCCAACGGTCCTGACTTGATCTGATCATGTTTTTGCAATGCGCTTTGCCGTATGATTTTCATGTTCTTCAGTCGCTAACCCTCCTAAGCTTTAATTTCTACATGATTTAATCTGAGCTTCAGGTGCGTCATCTCTTCTCAACTTATGATCTTCATTCACTAACCCTCCTGAGCTTTTTAATCTCTGCATACTATCATACTACATATATTTATTTCACATTAACTCTGCATACTATTATACTGTTTGAAATCAATGACAACACATTAATGACACTATGTCCAACACTCTTTGACCACCTTAGAGGAGCTACAATTTTCTCTAATATTTATTTGAGATCGGGTTATCAACAAGTCAAGATTAGGGATGAGGACATCCAAAATACAACCTTTAGAACAATGTATGGAAATTATGAGTTTGTGGTAGTGCCATTTGGGCTTATCAATGCACCAACTACCTTCATGTGCTTAATGCATAACGTTCTTGGTAATTATTTGGATAAGTTTGTATGAGTGTTTGTGGTTGATATTTTGGTATATTCCAAGACCAAGGAAGAGAATGAAGAGCATCTTAGAATGGTGTTACAAGTATTGAGAGATCACCAAATGTATTCTAAGTCAATAAGTGTGACTTATTTTGGAAATAAATATAGTATTTGGGCCACACAAACTCAATAGAAGAATTGGTAGTAGATCCCAAAAATATCAAGGAAATCATGGATTGGCCTGCCCATTGAAATGTGATAGAGGTAAGGTATTTCATGGGATTAGCTAGATATTATAGAAGGTTCATTAATGGATTTTCCAAGATTGGTCATCCCATTACTTCATTACAGAGGAAGGGAAATACATTTATATGGTCAACAAAGTGTGAAGCTAACGTTCAGTAGCTAAAGCATCTTTAGACCAATGCCCTTGTTTTGAAGATTGCAAACTGTGAATTTTTTTTCTTGGTTTGTATTGATGCTTGCAAGGAAGGATTAAGTGGGTTCCTTATGTAGGAAGGATATGTGATCAATTATGAATCAAAAAATTTAAATGAACATGAACAAAGATATGTCACCCATGATCTTGATCTTGCAACAATTGTGCATGCGTTGAAAATGTGGAGACATTACTTTCTTAGAAGTAGGTTTGAGTGAGTTTGATTTTGAGATAAAACACATAAAAGGAAAGGAAAAAAGAGTGACATATGCACTCAATCAAAGTGTGCATACCATACACTTATAAACAATAAGTGATCTAGGAGGATCCAAAAGGATAAAAAAACAAAATCCTCAAATATCAGCAAAACCGACACCAAGTCGAAGAGCTCGTCGAGAGATTTCCAATCATGTAAACAACACCTCAAACCAAGTCTGTATGAATAAGTTACAACCGATCAAAGTTTCAGTTAAAATGGAAAAAAATCAACTAGGGAATTCCGTACTACTGACGTCAGCATGTTGAGTTGGCAATACTGCAAAGCGACTCGTGTATTTTTGACATCAACATGCTGAAATGGAAACATGAGAGGCTTCCATGTGTCATGCAATTTTGGAGTTTTCATGGGTCCAAATGGACCAGAAAACATGTTCCATGTGGCATCCATATGGATTCCATGTGGAAGTATAGTGCTGATGTGGTGTTGACTGAACTACTGATGTGGCACTAACACAGGAGCTGACGTATTGTTGACGGGGTCATTAACTAGACAAATGACATAGGCACCATATGATAATTGTGCAATCGACTATTCGTTGACTAGCCAATGAAGGGATTCTAGATGGCCCAATCAAAGGGTGCCAGATGGAACCCATCGACATGCCAAGTGGACCCATCCATGCGCACCAACAACCAAAATTCAGTTTAAAACTAAACCCTGGATTATCTAGACTAAGTTTGGTTTATGGTGGGATTAAATAGTAAAATGAGGTTAATTAACGAGATAGTTGAACCATTGGTATAGTTTTGAAACTATGTTTAAAATATATATGTAACCATATGCCCAAAAAGGAGGCCCGTAGGTTTGACCCCATGACCTCGCTTAAAATTAGCATAGCCACCTGCCAATGCACCAAAGTTGACGCATTGACAAGGCCACCCACAAAAAAGTAATTAAGCCAAATTTTAATCATCCAATGAGAGAAGATCTAGGCACCAAAGTTATGGGCATGATTTTCAATGCATATCCTACATTAATTACAGGAAGTATGACTGTTGTGGCAAAGAAATTGAGGTAGGGAGCCCAAGAAGGGCCTGGAAGTGACGATGATGGAATTTTATGAAATTATAGACATTTTTGCATGATTTCTCGACATGAGTCCACTGGTGCAGTTAGAATTTGGATCCGAGAATTTTTTTTTTGAGGTATCTCCATGTATTTTTACCAATTTCGTTGAGATAATAAATATTAAGGCCTATCCACTAAGAAGTGGGCCCAGCAACGTAGTCCATCTTTGGGATGAACTCGGTTACCAAGTCTGGTGCAATTGTTTCTTCTTGTTATTTCTCCATGTATATGCTTTCTTCATGTATGTTGCACATATGCGTTGTTCATTCTCTTTAATAAAATTCATGTTATAGTCATCGAATAAAATATCCTGGATCATGTTGGTATACAAGTAGTGTTCTTTGACTTGAATTGTGAGTGTGAATTCTTACTAGGGCCAAGTTCAAAGAAGGCGAAGGAAAACTTAAGACTTTCAACCCAGAGATTGTATGTGCAACTCGAAGAAAGAAAATCAGGGATGAAGAACTTATTACATATCATGAGAATAATTTTCACAAGTCTTTCTACTGAATGTCAAATATGGTAGAAAAAATGTTTGCAGATTATGAAAAGAGAGTGGCAAAGAAGGAAAAGAAGGAAAATAAGAAGGAATATAAAGAAGATGATAATTCTTCAGTGAAAAAGAGAATTGGAGGAGACCCTCCTGAGATTCCATCTCTGTCTTCAAGTTCAAGCTTTTCTTCTTCCTCCAATTCTCATAATTCTAATTATCATAAGAAAAATGATTTTAAAAATCCATGATTGAAATTAGATGTCAAATTTAATTTGCCTGTGTTTAATGGAGAAGCTAATGTAGATAAGTTGAACAATTGGATTAGAAAGATTGAGTTTTACTGTCATGTACAAAAAATTGAAGAGGAAGAGGTGAATATCTAGTTGGCTTCTCTTCGGCTGGAAGTCACAACTCTGGTATGGTGGGAGAGTAAACTTTATAAAGGTAGCGAGTATAATGGTAAAATCCTTTCTTCATGGTCTGAATTTACTTCTACATTAAGAAAAAAATTCTACCCATTGGTTCATGTACAAAAATCCATGATGGAATGGAAAAATTTGAGACAGGGTAAAGGTTAGAATGTTCAAAGTTTCATAGAAGAGTTTAGGAAGAAGGTAATTGCATTGAATATTTTTTTAGACTCTCCAGATACTTTGATGAAATATATTGGTGCACTTCATAGTTACATTCGTCACACATTGTTATTGTTTAATCCCAATAATATAGATGAAGTGTGTGTGCAAGAAACTCATCTTGAAAGCATGGGTAAGAATGTACAAGAAGAAAAACCATCCAAGCATCCAGAAAACCATTTCAAAGGAAAATGCAAAGGAAAGGATAAGAGGACAACTACAACAAAGAAAGAGGAAGGAAAATCCTCTTGCACTCATTGCAAGAAAGATGGGCATGATGATGAGCACTATTGGGAGCTGCATCCAGAGTTAAGACCAAAGAAATTTGGTGGAAAAAGGAAGAAAAAAACTGTTGCTACAATGCAACAATACTTGGGTTCCGACTCATCTGATGAAATGAAAATCACATTATTTGGAGTACCAGGTAAAGTTTCCTCTCATGCTATTTCAAGTTCTACAATTCCATCTCTTGAAAATGATAAAATAAGAAGTGAATTATTCCACATAAGAGTAGTGACAAATCACACAAAAGTGGAAACTTTGTTTGATTTGGGCTCACAAGTTAACTTGATATATGAAGAGATTGTGAAGAAATTGGGACTAACCACAATACCTCATAAAAAACGTTACCCTCTTGGTTGGGTATATGATAATGCAAAACTTCAGGTTACCAGGCAATGTAGATTGAGGTTGATTTGAATGTGGTTCCCTTGGATATTTGTGGTATTGTAGTAGGGAGTCCTTATCTTTATGAAAAAAAATTATCTTCTTCCAGAAAGAGAACAAATAGCATCTCACAAAAGATGGAGTGCAATATATTGTTAGAGATCATATCATTGAAGCTAACTTGTCACTTATTAGTGCATGCCAAATGAAGAGAGTTATAAATTCTTGCAAGAATCTTGTGCTTATGGTTGTAACAACAAAATACCCTAATAAGTCTAATACTTTCGATGCTTTTGATCCTTTTCATAAAAATGAAATGCTTGAGATGAGATAGGTCATTAAGTGGGAAGCCAAATAGAAATGGGCCTTCGACACTTTGAGAGAAAATATCAGTACCACACTAATTCTAGATCTACCTGACCTTCAACAACCATTCAATATTGAGACCAATACCGATGCAAATACCATGAGAGAAGATATGCTTTCTAGACCTCCTAGTCTTTCATCCACTGTTTTAAAGAATGCTTCCTTAGATCATGTCAGTTATGTTGAACAATATTGTATTGATGAAGTGTTCAAAGATGTATGTGAGAGGCTAATCCATGGTTTGCAGGACAAACTACTCTACAATTTGGGTAAACTTTGTATTCCTACAATTGAAAAAATGCATGTAACTAGAGGAGCTCATACTTCTTTTGTAATTGGGAATTTTTGGGTAGAGAGGATTGTAGTACATTTTTAGAGGTTTGTGCCTAAGATGAAAGTAATTTTAACCATGAATGTATAGGGGTATGTGTTGTGCATTTTTAATCCCACTAATACAAAATTGGGGATGTACACACCACTCTCTGTTCCTTCTTGTCATTGGGAGATAATCTCAATGGATTTTGTTGGGGGATTACCAGTGTCTAGGAGGGGTCATGAATACTTGTATGTGGTAGTGGATAGGTTTAGAAAGATGTGTATTTTGATGCCATGTAAAAATAAGGTCACAACTGAGAAAGCTTCTCACTTGTTCTTCCAACATGTATGGGTTCATTTTGGGTTTCTCACGTCCATCATCTCTGATCGAGATTCTCAAATTTTAGGGGAATTTTGGACAAATTTATGGTAGCTCATGGACACCAAGTTGAAGAGGAGCACTACTTTCCATTCATAGACCGACGGACAGACATAGGTGGTTAACATAAAAATGGTTCATTTTCTTCGAGGGTATTGCAACAAACATCCTAACTTTTGGGATGAACAACTGCACTATGTCCAACATGCCTACAATAGAGCATTGTACTCTTCCACCCAGAATTTACCATTTGAGACATGTTTTGGGTATCTACCTAAGAATCCCTTGGACTTAACATTTGGGAAATATTTCGACTAAAGCAAACAAAGAGATGAAGACAAAGCCCACAAGTTCATCCAGAGGATTCAACAGGTAAACTTGACAGTCCAGGAACAATTGGAAAGGAGCCAAGCTCAGTATAAGAAAAGGCATGAAAAACACTAGGTAGATCATAAATTCCAAGTAGGTGATCAAGTATGGTTGCACATTAACAAATATAGGCTGAAGGGTGAAGGAAAGAAAATCAATCCCATCCGATATGGACCCTTCACCATATTAGAAAAGATTGGCACAAATGATTTCTTCCTAGATCTACCACCATACATGCATATATACTCAGTGGTGAATGTAGATAACCTGAAACTTTATGAGCCTCCAATGATCATGGATCAAAGGGAGAGTTTTTCAGTAAATTCAATTGATGTTTTTTCCCCTGATTACTTAGACGAGTTAAAGGAGGATATCATCCTAGACAGAAGGACACAGACTTCATGCAGGTTCGATGTTGAATGTCTTTGAGTAGGCCTTAAAGGAACACATCCAAGAAAGGAATGCTGGATTGAGAAGGGGAAACTGAGGGAGTAATTCCATCACCTATCTGTTGACTGATAATTATTTTGGTGGTCCAAAATCTTTTCAGTGGGGAGGAATGATCCAGGAGGATCCAAAAGGCTAAAAATTCAAAATCCTGAAATCTTAGTAAAAATGACACCAAGTCGAAGAGATCTTTGAGATATTTCCAACAACGCAAACAAAACCTCAAACTAGGTCCTTATGAAGAAGTTACAACCGATCAAAGTTTCATTCAAACCGAGAAAAAGTCAAGCAGTTCAGTCCATACTGCTGACATCAACATCACATCAACATGCTGAGTTGGCAATACTGCATAGAGACACATGTATTGTTGATGTCAACATGATGATGTGGTAGCACGAGAGGATGCCATGTGTCATGCATTTTTGGCATTTTCAGGGGTCCAAATGGACTAGTAAAAATGTGCCACGTGGTATCCATATGGATGCCACATGGTAGTATGGTGTTGATGTGGCACTGAATGGATCACTGACATGGGAGATAACATATTGCTGACAGGGTCGCTGAATGGATGGATGACATATGCACCATAAAATGACTGTGCAACTGATTGTTTGTTGACCAATCAATGAAGGGCTGCCACACAACCCAACCAAAGGGAACCACATGGCACCCATCGACAGGCCAAGTGGCCCTGTACGTGCATGCCAACAACCAAAATATGGTTTAAAACTAAACCTCGGATTACCCAGGCTAAGCTTGGTTTATGGTGGGATTAAATAGTAAAATGAGGTTAATTAATGGGATAGTTGAACCACCAGTATAGTTTTGAAACTATATTTAAAATATATATGTAACCATATGCCCAATGGGGAGGCCTGTGGATTTGACCCCTAGACCTCCCCCAAACTTAACATAGCAAAGGTAATTTTAAGGATGGAAATTTATATTAAAATGTAGAAACATGGGTTATTCTTACTAGTGCTTAATATGCAAAATGCAAAATGTTTGGTGATGGTTTTGTACAAATATTCAAATTTCTAGCGATATTATATAGTTTCTATAAACTTTTGGCAATTTTTAATGTAAAATAATTTTATGCTATGGAATTTGGACGAATCGTTTTTAGAAAAAATGGAAATTAGCGAATCATTTTTTGGGAAAACCATGGAAAATTATCCCATTTGCGAAATTTGGCCCCTAAAATTATCTATGGTTGGTGCGTTGACAAATACACCCACAAAAAATGATTTAAGCCACAATTTATTCATTTGACGAGAGAGGATCCGTGTGCCAAAGTTTTGGGTGTGTTTTTCAATACAGAGCTTGCATTAATTGTAGGAAGTCTGACTGTTGTGGCATGAACTTAGAGATACGGAGCCTAGGAAGGGTTTGGAAGTGACAGTGATGGGATTTTACGAAATTATAGTCAGTTTTGCATGATTTCTCGAAACAAGTCCACAAGTGCAGTCATAATTTGGATCTGAGCATCACATTTTTGGGGCATCACCAGAATTGAGGTATTGCCATGTATTTTTAGCAATTCCGTTGAGATAATATAAAGGCCTCTCCATTGAGAATTGGGACCAAAGACGTAGTCCATATTTGGGATGAACTCCATTATCAAGTCTGGTGCAATTTTTTCTTCTTGTTATTTCTCCATGTATATGCTTTATTCATGTATGTTGCACATATGCTTTGTTCAAGCTCTTTAATGCAATTCATGTTATAGTCATAGAATAAAAGATCCCAAATCAATAAGTGTAGGAGAGTCTGACATCCAGCAAAGGATTATAATCCTCTTGCAAGAAGATGAGTTTTTCAATCAGGAAAGAGAGGGATTGAAGCAAGAACCCAGGGAGAAAAAGTATGAAGGTTATCAACTTGCAACTTATGGACTATTGTTGTATAACAACATGATGTATGTATGAGATTCAACTAAGATGAAACATTTGATCATGGGTGAATTCCATAGGAGACCTTATGTGGGTCACCTTGGTTATCAGAAAATGGTAACAACAATAAGGCAATTGTATTACTGGACAAAAATTAAGCAAGACATTGCTGAATACATTGCCAAGTTTTTATAGTGCTAGTAGGTAAAGGTTGAACATAAGCACCCTGTGGGACCATTACAACCTTTTCCAATTTCAAAATGGAAATGGGAGATGATCTCCATAGATTTTATTATTGGTTTTCCTAGAAAAGTTAGACAATATGATGTAATCATGGTAGTAGTGGATAATTTGATCAAAGAATCTCACTTTGTTCCTATCAAACCTACTTTCAAAGCTATAGATGTTGCTAATATTTTCATGAAGGAATTTTTCAGAATGCATGATTTACCCAAGACCATAGTCTCAAATAGAGATGCCAAGTTCACTTCAAACTTTTGGAAAAGTTTGTTTGAAATATTGGGAATGCGGTTGGTGTTTAACACAACCTAATATCCTCAAACATATGGCCAGACCAAGAGAGTAAACAAAGTTATAGAAGACATGTTGAGGATGCATGTTATGCATCAACCCAAGCAATGGGAATAATATCTACCTCTGGTGGAGTTTTCCTATAATAATGGTGATCAGGAATCGTTGAAGATGAGCCCATTTGAGGTTATGTATGGTAGGAAGTACATAGTTCCAATTATTTGGGACAATACAGTGGACAAAATCACACTTGGACCAGAACTACTGAAGGAAATGGAGAAGGAAATGATCAAGATAAGGAATAATTTGAAAGCATCCTAGGATAGGCAGAAAAGTTATGTGGAAAACAAGATAACACATAAATGGTTCAAGGTGGGAGATCATGTGTATCTCAGAGTGAAACCTAAGAGGAGTTATGTTGTAGGAAAATCTCCCTGCGGACAGGTAGATCGCCTCTAAGAGCTTGACCTTAACCCTAGACAGAAACATGCTTAACGTGGACACTGACTTCCTACTTCCTTTCAAATCTATCTAAACTAATACATGAGAAGGAAGGATAACAAAAGTACCTCTTTATCGACGTTTGTCCCTGCACGCTCCGAGTTGCGCTCCAATCCTTTGCTCCTCGCTGAGTTCTGCAGACAAACAAGATACAACCACTTTCTACTCTATTGATATTAGCTTGAAAACAGATCTATCAATTAATGATAAGGTCATATCTATCAATTAATGATAAGCTCACGTGACATTAGACACAAACTAGAAAGAAACAGGCCAAGTGTGTCATATTGATGAGAATAACGACATCAATACTTACAATCGTAGATGTGAATGCGATAGCTTCGTCAAGTCCCCTTCGTCTAACCCTTGCTCGAAAGATCCACAACCTGGCTGACAACAGCTTCACTGATCACTTCTCCTTTGGCTGACTGTGTGTTTCCTATGAGATCATAGGTTTCATGCTAGCAATTCTTCCCTCTTTCCACCATCATAGAGCTTGCTTATATAGGTTGAGAGGAGCTTAAATTCTTGAGTTATCTTTAGAACAAGTTGGGAACCTCCTCCTTAGATCAGGGATCTCCCGATGAAACCAAGAATTCGAGTACAACTGCCTCCTAATTTCAAAAGATCCTTTCCTCATTCTCCTCACCGGGCTAACAACTGGCCCAGATTAGGGAGCGCTCCTTCAAAAGGGGCATCAGAGCGCAAGAATGCTCCCTGAGAAGCTTAAGGGGAGCGCCAGCGCTTCAAAAGTGGGCAGTGCTCCTTCAGAAGGGTGAGGAAGCGTTATAACGCTCCCTGAGGCCTTATAGGGGAGCGCCATCGCTCCTAAGGCTGTTTCAGGGGAGCGTTCACCCTCAAAACTCTTGATTGAAATCCCTTCTCAGGTGTTAAGAGTTACCTGACTCCAGTGAACCAGTTCTCCTTCTTCAAACCAAGTACATCAGATGTTTTAAGTGTCTCCTTAGTGTCGTCATTATGGCAACATGATTAAACAACGTTTGCGACACTTGTAACCAACTTGTGACACTTGCGAAAGTTGAAAGGAAGTTGCGACACTTACGACAATTGAGAGGAATATGTGACACTTGTCCAGTTGAGTAATTTTGATTTGTAATAGAATGCCCCCCAAAGTATGAAGTCAGAAGATGCGAACTGATGACTGAAATACTTTGTAGATGTTCAAGCAAGGGTATAGACTTAGAGAACCTGACGGAAGATGCACACAAACATCCAACAAATATCATGACACATTTCAAAACCCAAGGCAGGCATACCTATGCTTGGGTGATCGAGACTTGTAAGGTATGGCCGCCATAATATACACTGCGGATCCATAATTGTATTGGTAAAAGGGTATAACCACCGAAGATACAATGTGGATCTATACTTTGATGACTCGGACTAATCGTAGCCATGAAAGATACACAGTGGATCTACGAGATGACAAGACATAGCCATGACCACTACAAAGTGGATCTATGTAACAATGTATGTGTTCTTTGTCCAATAAAAACTCCTTCGCAACCTTGGAAAAGCACATATCAAAGTGATTAATCAACCCAGGGTCTTCTTACCAATCCCAGTGTGATATGATTCTAACCATGTGAATAGATGTCTTGATGTCGAACATGGCAGAAACCACTTGATTACCGGTCAATAAGGTAAACCGTTAACAAGTGCGAGGGAGATCACCATTAATGTCAATGATTCCCAAGGTACCTTAGTACATTCCATCGAACATGAATAGATGAGTTGAGGTCAAACATTCTTGGAATCATTCGATCAGGGGTCAATGATGTAAACCCACTGTCGAATGTGAGGAGGCCTGCCATTGAGGCATGCAGGTCCCAAAGTGCTAACTAGTTTCTAAGTCTAATTCCTGGATAATGTGTTGAAGTCGACAGGAATAGACTCGTCGAGGGAGGGCCTTGATGTATCCCCCATCAATGACGCAAAATTCATATAAAGATGTAATTGGTAGATCAAAAGAACATGGACTGACATGGGTTTTGAGACAAGATATTTGGGATGGTTGACTCTCGAGGTGGATACTTCCCTTGAACACTGAGGCACAACAACAAAACGTGACATGGACCAATACTTATGCAATGGATGTGATGACTTGCATCGAGTGACCCAAAGGAGTGAAAGGAACTCAAAGATCGGTTCAATGCAGAGGTTCAACAGATTATGATATATGTAAATGACAAAGTGCCGTGTTCAAGGGTGACTCTAAGAAGTGTTGGATGATGTTCTTAAGAGACTGCTTGGCTTGCTCCTTTCAATTTTTCCCCCATCCAGATAGATGAGTACCTATTTTTGATTTAACGAGCTCGAGGAGGATAACACATGCTCGATATAACTCACCTTCAGTAAGTTCCTCTTCCTTTTTTTAACGAACCAGAAGAAGTAAGGGATCGGTCCCATATGGGCCTGTCGATGTGTGCTTTAACGAGTCCAAAGATAGAAAACTTGAAGGTTTTTTGGGATTATAGAGTTTGGAAAAATGCTTAAAAGAGAACTCTCTCAGTTCCTTTTTCGTACAGTAGTCCAACGAGACCAAAAAAGGGTTAAACTATCGCTCGCAAGACACCCTTTCTAACCTTTTAACGAGTGTGAAAGGAAGCAAGATCACTCGACAATCTTTTCATATTTAGAGAGTCTGAAAAGGGTTTAAAGGAGACTCCAGGGGGGTTCCTTTTTCGTGTGTTCGTATCCAGACAGGTCCGAAAAAGAGATAAAAATTTACCCGGTTACATTCTCATATTGTCGAGCTCGAGAACGAACTAAGACTATGCTCATAAGTGCGACAAGGTAAATAACCGATTAGGACTGCCAGGAAACCTGCGATACCAAAGCTACAAACTAGAGGTTAGTGAAGCCATTACATCATTAGAGAAACCCAAAAATGACCATACCTTACAAAAAATGGAATTTTATAAATAACAATTGATTTGAAAATTCATTTACCATTTCATTTGCAAGGTTTTTTGGAGTAGTGGAGAATCTTATTTTGGAGCAAATCTTGTTTTTCTCGCTGCTGGAGCTACGATTGATCATTTCGCTCACCGTTCAAACCAGGTAGGTGCCCATCCATTTCTCTTTCAATTACATGGTTTTATATTGGTTTTCATAGCATTATTTATTTCAAAACACAAAGCCCTAAGTCGCCCCTCTTTGAACCAAATCGGCCTCTTTTTAAACATTAATAAAATAGGGAGATTCTTTTGCAAAAATGCGTTAGAGAAGGGTTGTTAGGATGTATACACCCTTGCAATCAATTAGGAAGGTCATTCTTAGCAAGAGAACTCATAAAAATTCTCCCCAAATGCCCACGTACCCCCCAAAGTCGTTTTGCATTTTTAAAATGTTTTTATCATTATTTGACAAATGTTAAAGGACGTGGTGGTTAAAAAGAGTGAGTGGTTACTTTTAGATGACATGGGCATTTTGTTTCATGTTTTAAAATGCTTTTTGAAAATCGTCGAAATTACCAAAACGTGAGGAATAATGAAATTCTTGATTTTTTTGTTTTGTAGGTATTTTCGGCAATCATGATTGAATGGAAAGAGAGGGAGCATGAGATGGATGATTTAGCCGCTCTACAGAGTCCTTGTAGGCAGGCCGCTCTGCGGGCTTGTGGCTTTCTCAAGTTCTTCAAATTACAAAAAATGAAGAGAGAGGTGTTATTACTTGAACATATGATTGGCCTTTGGGATGTCATGGAACAGGGATTCTGTATCGGCACACAACTCCTAACCATTGAATTGGAAGATGTGTTTTTTGATCGGCCTCTCGAAAAGAGGGGTCCCCATATCTTTCACTGGGTAGAGGGAATTACCTGAGCAAGTGGACGTGTATCTGGAACGTCACTGCATTTCGGGAGCAAGGTTGGTAGGGGGCAGGATCCCTATCAAGGATATACGAGATCTGCCTCTCCGGTCTATATTATTTTCTATTACGAGTGTGATAGGCAGCACTAGCGCTCATCTGGCATCGAGATCGCAGATGGGCTATGGTGTTCAGTGTTTGGAACCAACACTATTCAACTGGAGTGCAGCATTCCTTCGAAATGTGAAGGAACAGATCTCACGGTGCAGGACTGGTCAGAAGCAGTTCAACTATGGGTCATTTTTGGTCTCATTTTTCCTAGAGCGCATCCCTCAGATGCAGCCTCAGATAGCACTGGCAGTATGACCGGTGGACGAACCTAGGATGGAGAGGTGGACAAGTCTGTATCCAAGGCTAGTTTCGAAGTTAGAGTTCCACTTCACTGGTGATTTCTTTGCCTGGCTTAGACGATAGTACCTCTGGATAGAGGACTTCCCCTATGCTGATGTAGACTTCCGTGGGAGTATGAACTTGATTTTTCCTGTGGGGGAAGACTGGGACGAGTCAGGTAAGAGATTAAGCCATACCTTGTCTAGTTTTTTTTTTTAAGTTTTTGATGTATATGTATTTTTTTGGGTATGTAAAAGAGTCTTAACGGATGTTTTGTTTCCAACATGTAGACAAGGGAGCAGTGCACCCTGTTGATATACCAGTACCAGGGTGTCGTGGAGGTGCCCTAGTTGTAGCAGATCCGGTGGTACCAGTGATGGGTTTCCGGGAGGTCGAAAGAAACCTCCAAGGCCTTACGATGGGCATCCCTCCTCTGCGAAGGGGGGAAGTGCCTTTACATCTGCAGCGACACACTGTAGGAGTACCGGAGAATGTTAATTCTCTGTTGAGGCACGTAGTGCACGCAGTAGTGTGTTACTCATAGCATAACGTAGTGTGGGGAGATTAGAATCTCTCCGGTGATCATGTTTTGTATGCCTTGTCAGGTGTCGTTGTATGGGTGGAAAGGCCCAATATTTTTCTCTTTTACACACTTTTTGATGT
>ML845529.1:0-10563 GCA_009831015.1 Picea engelmannii | reverse complement strand
ACACTAGGACAGGGGCGCCAGGGTCTGAAACTCCAAAAATTGTCAGAAAAATAAAAAAATTGCAATCCAATTCCGACAATTATGCTGAGTGTGATGGGGTAGGGAGCCAATCAGCTCATGAAACCAATCAAAAGAGGAGTGAAACAGGTCTGAAACAATCAATGGATAGAACTAGGTCAATGAGGAGAAATTGAAACAAGAGGTTTCGATCCGAGGCTATCTCCCCAGTGGAGTCGCCAGTTTCTGTTGTAGGAAAATCTCCCTGCGGACAGGTAGATCGCCTCTAAGAACTTGACCTTAACCCTAGACAGAAAAATGCTTAACGTGGACACTGACTTCCTTTCAAATCTATCTAAACTAATACATGAGAAGGAAGGATAATAGAAGTACCTCTTTATTGACGTTTGTCCCTGCACACTCCGAGTTGCACTCCAATCCTTTGCTCCTCGCTGAGTTCTGCAGACAAACAAGATACAACCACTTCCTACTCTATTGATATTAGCTTGAAAATAGATCTATCAATTAATGATAAGGTCATATCTATCAATTAATGATAAGCTCATGTGACATTAGACACAAACTAGAAAGAAACAGGCCAAGCGTGTCATATTGATGAGAATAACAACAACAGTACTTACAATCGTAGATGCGAATGTGACAGCTTCGTGAAGTCCCCTTCGTCTAACCCTTTCTCGAAAGATCCACAACCTGGCTGACAAAATCTTCACCGATCACTTCTCCTTTGGCTGACTGTGTGTTTCCTATGAGATCATAGGTTTCATGCTAGCAATTCTTCCCTCTTTCCACCATCATAGATCTTGCTTATATAGGTTGATAGGAGCTTAACTTCTTGAGTTATCTTTAGAACAAGTTGGGAACCTCCTCCTTAGATCAGGGATCTCCTGATGAAACCAAGAATTCGAGTACAACTGCCACCTAATTTTGAAAGATCCTTTCCTCATTCTCCTCACTGGGCTAACAACTGGCCCAGATTAGGGAGCGCTCCTTCAAAAGGGGCATCAGAGTGCTAGAACGCTCCCTGAGAAGCTTAAGGGGAGCACCAACGCTTCAAAAGTGGGAAGCGCTCTTTTAGAAGGGTGAGGAAGTGTTATAATTCTCCCTGAGGCCTTATAGGGGAGCGCCAGTTCTCCTAAGGCTGTTTCAGGGGAGCGTTCACCCTCAAAACTCTTGATTGAAAGCCCTTTTCAGGTGTTAAGAGTTACCTGACTCCAGTGAATCGGTTCTCCTTCTTCAAACCAAGTACATCAGATGTTTTAAGTGTCTCCTTAGTGTCATCATTATGGAAACATGATTAAACAACATTTGCGACACTTGTAACCAACTTGCGACACTTGCGAAAGTTGTAAGGAATTTGCGACACTTACGACAATTGAGAGGAATATGTGACACTTGTCCAGTCGAGTAATTTTGATGTGTAACAAGTTCCCTAAGGATGGGAACATGTGCTAAGCTAAGAACCCACTATTATGGATGGTTTGAAGTCCTAGAAAGATTGGGACATGTATAATATAGACTTGTCTTTCCACCTATTGTTAGAGCTCACAATGTGTTCCATGTATCTTTATTAAAGAAATATGTTCATGAATCTAATCATGTTATTGATTGGACTATGATATAGGTGGAACTAGAGGGGGAATTTTGTCTTGAACCTCAATGCATCCTGGACAGGAGAGAAATGCTCCAGAACCAAAACATGGTGTAGGTCAAGGTGTAATTAAAACACTTTTTTATTTAAGGGGGAGGGGAATGTAACACCTTACATCCCCCCATTATTGTAATTATGCCAAGACTTTATGTAATGTGATTATGAAGAATGTAATTATGTTGTTTATTAATAGAAAACATTATACAACTGACTGAGAGGGAAATACCTTGAGTACTAGCCATGATATCACAAGTGGGAATTGGTGAGTTGGATTGGAGAGGTGGAGTGGAGAAGCTTCAATGAAGAAAATAGGAATATTTCTCAGTATTCCAACCTACACTTGCAAGACACTTAATACATCACCTGCCAACATACTTAGATCTGCATAGATCAACATGACCAATTATGGAGAGCATGATTGTGGTTGACAGTAATTATAAGTGATGACATATATGATTTCTTGAAGAGGCAAGAGTCAATTGAAAACTAACAGAAGGAATCCATTGGATTTCCCCTTCGAATTCAGATCCTTGACTGGAGGTTGTATCTGACAGGAGTCACCAGAATCTTGAGGATTGTATGGAAGAAGAGACCAAAGGTGGAAAACACCACTAGGAATTCACAATGAACACATTAAACATACCACACAAAAGGGAGGCGTGCAGACATGAGATGCAAAGGAGTGGATTGGGTGAACAAAAGAGAACCTAAGAAGTTGAAGACAGGTTCTCATAGAGAACCATAGAAAAAAAAGTGAGATACAAACTCACGGTTAGACAAGGCGGTGAGGAGGAGACTCACGCATGTATCTTTAAGTGATGGAGCTATTGGGAATCTATTTCTAGATAAAATAGAAATATTTCCCAAGATATTACGTTGTGAGACTACGTTGTGTGCTCTGCGCGTGATGTAGTATTCTGGTTTACTAGAAGGGCCGATGGTGAAAAGGGGTTTGTTGGAGAACTAAGGTAGAACCTGGGTCAACCCATACATCCAACAAATGGTTTTGTTTCTGGCTGGAACTCAGAAGGACAACTTGGAAGGGATTTGGTGAAGAATATGTAGTGGTAGAAAGGGATGTTTAGGTCATGGAATCCTATGAAACAAGATATTGAAATATGGTTGGAGAAAAAGAACCTATAGTTCATGCAGAAAGATAATAAGGGTTCCAGGTATACACTGCGCTAGTATCTGTAGAGGTATGTGTTTACTGATTTGCATGAAGCATACTTATGTTATTTTTCAAAATTATTACAGGATTGGATATTGAGGTTGAAATATACCCACCTGACTAATCAGACTTGGCCAGTAGAGTGGGCTGCTGAAAATATTGCACGATTGGAAAGGGTTAATAAAAAATTCACGCGCACATTAGATTTTTTGTTAGACATTATTACTGCGAGTTTTATTACTGAATTTGCAGTAGACACATCAAAGCCATATAATGATGTAGATAAATATTTATTGAGGGGACCCAAAGGGAGGTACATTAGGTCTCTTTACACATTGATCAAGATTTTATTACATGATAAAGGTGTGATGACCATGGAATCATACATCTAGATCACTCTACGTGCATGTGGGAGTTAGGGGAAGCACTAAGGAAGATCTAAGAAATGGAGAAGGATCTGGAGAATAGCTAGAAGAAGGAAGCAATGGACCCCATCATGATATATGATGAACAAACTAGGGAAATCATAAGGAAATCAGGTGTGACGCACATCGGACGACCCTACCAGTATAATATGAATAGTAATAAGAGGGCAATAGCCAAGCAAGAGGGCTTGGATAAATATGAGGAATACGTAGAGGATCTCTACGCCACGGGGAAAGTTGAGGATATCTTGGGTGCCAAATGTGAGAGGAAAACCACAGGTCACGAGAACGGTGTAGAAGAATTCTATCCATTCCAGATCCGAATTAGTGTGGAACCCACAACCCCATGTGCGATTAAGACATCTGAAGAAGAAAAACTAGTTAACCAACAAATGCTTAGTGGTAGAAGAATTTTCACAGGACATGGGTCTGGTAGCAGAAGTGCAAGTTCAAGAATTAGAAGTCAAGTATCTACACTGTGTGAAGGTGGTAGTTAAACAAATTTTACAAGGGTAGGACAAGATCCAACTATTAGGTTACCAGAGTTCCAAGGGGATGGGTCAGATGATCCATAAAAGAATTTGTTTATCTATGAGAAGATATGGGTAACAAAGCATATTATAAATGAAGATACAAAGGTTTCACAATTGGTAATCACATTCATAGATCACACATTATACTGGTACATGGGTCTCGCAACAAATAATCCAATGGGAGTGCCTACAATTATAGCAGAGGTGAAGAGGCAATTAATCAATGAATTTCATAATCTCATCTCAAAATACTAGTTCATGAATGAAATGATATAGATTAAGTAGAAACTAGGAGAATCAGTTTGGGAGGTGAACTAGAAGTTCAAAAGACTAAAAGGTTAGTTAAAATACCCTATTATTGATATGCAACATATACATTTGTTTTTTAATTGTTTGTTGCCACACTTGAAGTATCCTTTGAGACACCATAAATTCCAAAGTCAGACCGAGGCTCTGTAGACAACCTTACAGCTAGAGGAAAACTAGTATAAGCATACAAATCCAACTATGGAAGAGTTGAAGAAAGATATGAAGAAATTGACATTTCATTTGAATTAGAACAAAGGAAAGGAGAAAATATAAGATGTAGGGTGTACAATGTGCAGGACATAAGGCCATCACAAGAATGAGTGTCCATTATTTGCGCTGTATATTGGAGTGGGTATGAAAAACCCTTTATCTTCAGGAGGACCATGGTGTGAGATTTGAAAAATATAAGGGCATGATCCCTATCACTGCCCCCTGATGAAAAAGTATCAGAGAGTACCAAAGAGCACATTTTTTAACTTTTGTAATTCAGTTGAACATGAAGACAAGGACTGTAGAACCTTGGAGATGATGAAAGAAAGGATTGCAGATACATACGGGGTGCAAGATGAACATGTAATAGGAAAATATGCGCAACAACTACAATATAAAAACGTGTAGCAACTACAGTATAATCCCGTGCAATAGTTTCAAGAACAACTACAATATAATAATGCACAACAATTTGGAGCACCACCCCAACAATGCGCAACACCACCGCAGTACAATAACGCACAACCACAGTATAATCAAGGACCCTGGTACAATACACCGCGCATATATGATCAAGGAAATAGATGAGGTTCTGATGAGAAAGGGTCAGAGTTAATTTAGATTGTTGATCTGGTGGTGAGGAGTAGCATTAACCATCTGATTAACGGTCTATTGGTCCCTAGTATTAATAGAAAACTCTGTAGAAAGACTTAGTTGGTAGTTTGGTGGTTGAATAAGTAAGATTTCATATAATGATTATTGTTATAAAATAAGTCTTCAATTAAATAGTGATGAACTGAATCCCTGGAGAGTAAACCTGAATAACTATCTCGAGGAAAGAGAAGAAAACTAAACATCTGACCAACCTAAGTGATATTAGGGGGTTGGGTGTGCTACATGAAATTTCTAAACTCCAAATCTCCAAAATGAGATCTACCACTAAAACGGGCCTTGTGAGAAAATTCCTCCAATTTTTCTAAGTGAAGGTGAGATTTAGGAAGGTCTAGTAGAACCTTAGTGATGGCTTAGAAGAAACCATGGAATAGTTAAGTCCTGCTTCAAACTATTATCCTAAGAAAACCTAGTGTTTTGAGTCGGGGATATTCACAGCCGTTGATCTGGTGTAGAAAGTAGAATTAGACCATTGCTTAGATGGTGCTACCATTGGAAGGACCAAGTGTGGAGTTGATAGGGGACTCTGATGTGGGAAATCTTGAGTCGACGAGGACTGTTGATCTATCACAGAGTGGTATCAATGAGTTTGGACCATTGATGCTAGTTTTAGATCTGTTGTAAGGAGGGGTATCAGAGGTTTGGAAGGAGGGCTTGAGAAATGAGTCTGATGACTTGGGATTTTGAGGAATGTTTATCTATTGGAAGGGACCGTATGATATCAACCATTGGATCTATTATGGTTTTATCCAAGGAGGTTGTATTTAGAACCCTTACTGTCATGCAGTTGTAACCTTTGAGTAAAACATAACCATCAGATGTAGTGAACAAGGATCATTAGATCCATCCTCGTGGGAATTGTTGGAGTGAATCTATCAGAGTGGTTATGACACTGGAACGGATGCACTCCGATGGTGAGAAAATCCAAGAGAAAATAAGATTCATCAATCGAGGAGAGGATGTGATGTGAAGTCAACCATAGGATCGTCATGGGATCCACCTATTCGTCTAGCGAGAAATTGAGAAGGCAATTGATAACTGTTGGGTAAATCAAAGAACTGACAAGATCAGATCCATTTATTTCTTACGTCTGAGAGCCATTGGATTTGATGGAATGATTCATCGAAATGGGACCGCCGGAAAGAATTTTTTGGTTGTAACCTACTATTCTGATAGGAAAGGATCAGAGTCGATTTATATTGTTGATCTGGTGGCGAGGAGTAGCATTAAACATTTGATTGATGGTGTATTGGTCCTTAGTATTAGTAGAAAACTCTGTAGAAAGAATTCCTTGGTAGTTTGGTGGTTGAATAAGTAAGATTTCATATAATAATTATTTTTATAAAATAAGTCTTCACTTAAATACTAATGAACTGAATCCTTGAAGAGTAAACCTGAACAACTATCCTGAGCAGAGAGAAGAAAATGGAATATCCCACCAGTCTAAGCAATATTAGGGGGTTGGGCATGCTACATGAAGTTTTTGAACCCCAAATCTTCCAACTGGGATCTGCCACTAAAATGGACCTTGCAAGAAAATTCCTCCAAATTTTCCATTCGGAAAGTATCAAGATGGATGAAAAATTATACAATTATCCAATCTAGATGATATCTCCCCATTTAAGGGGGATTTTGGTTGCAAAAACTTTTACTAAATGAGGTGAGGAAAATTTTCCTCCACCTTTTCCATGGAGTACCAATTTTCCTTTCTTGGAAGTTGTCCTTTCAACCTAATTTTTCAAAGGTCATGATGCCCCTATCTAGTAGTTTTGGATTTCTTTTGCAAAACTGTATCTTTTACCAACTCTACCTGAGCTTCTAGTGATAAGTCTGTCATGACCCAATGGGGGCATATATATGCATAAATGTATATGGTATGACCCCAAGAGGGGAATATATGGGTCTAAATGTACATGTAATGTGTAAATACATATTATAATAGGGTCGACCTAGTGATAAAGGGCCTCATGTGCAAGTGTGAATAACTATATATAAGATCTCATGTATTCATTATTGAGGGAATTGTGAAGTATGAATGGTAATTGGTTATTTGTATGGGTTTCCCCTATTCTTTAAGGAGTTATTGTGTAACTTATATATATTTGAGTTGTGCTCCACGTTGAAATTTTGTACATCGTGTGTACCTCTGCTATTTTATAATATTTTGAGAATTTGGATCATTACAAAGTACTCTATGGTAGGTAGGAATTTGTCCTCAGTTTCCTGATCCAACATGGAAGGCTCAAAGAGTTTTAGATTCTCCACATTCGTGACTGAGTAAATGCACATATATGTAGGTAGATTGATTTTTTATGAATTATCACCTGATCCAAGTGGATATCGATGGCCACCCACCTTCTCCAACTAGCTCAAAAGTTTTTTTTTGCAATTTTGGCAATTTACTATTTTTAGCAATTTTTAACTTTCGGGGCCATTTTGAGGGTGCAAATGAAGGTTTTTTGAGATAGAGGTTCTCAATGATAGACTAAAGCATGATTGAGGCCCCAAAATGAATCTCCTTGAAGATACCTTTCTAACGGGCTATCACACGCCTAAAACGAAGATCTTATGCAAAAGTTATGACCCCTGGAAGTTAATGTACTAACTTACCCAAACGGGGCCCACATGACTTTTGGCGCTTCATCTCCTAGGGTTAGGTTCTTGGATGTATAGGGTTTTTGACATTCATTTTTATTGTAAAAAAGGAGTTTAGAGCCTCATTGTAATCATATTCTTGCGAATGAGCACAACCATCACATCTCTTCTTAGAGATAAGCCACCACCATTCCAACAAGCTTGTTTCCGCCGCATTTTACAGTTTCAGCTTATTTCCTTATTGAATAGAAAACCATTTTTACTGTATCTCTATTATTTTGTGTCAAGTACCTTTTAATAATTTGTATTCATTTCATTCAGCTCATAAAATCCAGATCAGTGGTATTAGAGCAGTCTGCTCCTTGTCGTCTTAATGCATGTCCCCAACGAGGTCAAAGTACAAAGAGTTGGGTCTCGAGCTTGTTTCTCTTGAGGAAAAAAGCTCTCATGCACCCAAGATACCTCTAATGGAAGGAGAAAAGAAAGATGATGGGACATGAGATCCTTTCAAATTGTTTATTGAGCAATCCCTCACTCAACAGAGGAACGAGATGATGGATAGTTTCACGCAAATCCTTCGGTGGCTACCAATAGGCAACACATCTTCTTCGAGCGGAGGCGCCACCCCCTTCAAGGTACAAATAAACTTTTATATTCCTATATTTGAAGGTCAGATAGACGTAGATGCTGTAGACAAGTGGTTGAATCTATTAGAAGGGTATTTTTCTGTCCATAACTTTTCGAATAGAGAAAAGATTACTTTTTCACTCAAAGTCGTTCCCCATGTCAAAGATTGGTGGGAAACCTTCTATGAGCAAAAGGAAACAGATAAATCCTCACTATTTATAGTCACGACCACCTGGGAATCCTTCATGGATGCTATTAAGGAACAATACTACCATGTCAAAAGTTGTGACGACTTGTATACCAAATGGACCACACTGCGACAAAAAAGAGACCAAGCAGTGCTAGATTTCACAAATATCTTCCATACCTTGCGCACTAAGATGGGTATCAAATATTCAGAGTGAAATATGGTGCTCAAGTATCATGGTGCTCTGCATAGATACATACATATCAAAATGGAATTTCTAGACATCTCATCGTTGGGCACAACCTACCAATATGCCGTCAAAATCGAGCAGAAGCTCAAACAAAAGATGCGACAATTTGGGCCTGGGAACCCCTCACAACATAAGCAAGGAAAGGGTGACCCCCCCACATAAAAAAGGATAGATAAAACATGGACAATATCATGACAACCATTCCAAGCCGCAAGCAAAGAAGGACATCGGAAAGACAAAGAAAGATACTAGGAAGTGGTGCGACTTCCATAAGAGCCTCTAGCATAACATTGTTGATTGCTGCTCAAAGCAGTCGCTGGTGGCTGAAGTGAAAGCCTATGAATCAAATGTGGGTTCTGACTTTGAGCCAGAACCAGAAGGGGGAATATGAATCATTGATGCAGAACCCAGTGCCATCGTTGCTACCACCAAGCTCCATCCCGGTGAACCAGACGAGCCAGAAGAAGGAGATCGTCTCTTCCATTCACAGATGTGGGTAAAAGGCACCCCACAACACTTCATCATTGATAGCGGTAGCCAAAAGAACCTCATCTCAGTAGAAGTTGTCAAGTGGTTGGCCCTGTCGACAACACCACACCCACAACGCTACACCATTGGATGGCTCCGCCAAGGAAGCGATCTCTGTGTTAGCCAACAGTGCCGACTGTCATATGAAATCAAGCCCTTCAAAGACGAGTTATTGTGTGATGTTTCTCCTCTCGAAGTTTGTGATGTTCTTTTGGGACAACTTTATTTATGGAAACGTCATGCTATATATGAGTCTAGGCCTCGTAGTGTTATTGTTGCTTTGAACAGGAAATTGTACAGGATACTCGAGGCAGTCCCACCTAGTGCTATTTCCTTGGTCTCTGCTAAGAAATGCAGGAAGGTCATCTCTTAGATGGGGAAGTTTGTCTTCTTTGTGAATCACTCTCATAATAAGAGAAAGATCACAACCACATCTAGGGTCTCTGCAGCTGACCTCTCCACAAAACATAAGTAAGTAGATAAGGTTGTGGAAGAATAATAAGATATCTTCTCCTCACCTACCAGGGTACCTCTGCACTGTCAGGTCAAGCACCCCATCGATTTGACCCCCGACACACCACTACCCAATGGGCTAGTATATCGCCACTCTTTATTAGAGAATGAGGATATCAAGTGACAGATCCAAGAACTGCTCCACAAGGGGCACATCCATCCCAACTCATCACCTTGCGGGAGCCCAATTGTGCTGGTATAGAAGAAATATGGAACTTGGAAACTTTGCATTGATTACTGGGCCCTGAATAAAATCACAGTCAGAAACTGGTACCTGATTCCCTGAATAAAAAACCTCCTTGATCAACTCATGGGGACCAAATACTTCAGTAAGATTGATCTGAAGTCTGGCTACCACCAGGTTTCGATAGAACATACAGATGTATGGAAGACCACCTTCAAGTCAAAGGAAAGCCTCTTTGAATGGTTGGTCATTCCCTTTGGGTTGAAAAATGTGCCAACCACTTTCATGAGGTTGATGGACGATATCCTGTGACCATTCACCAATAATTTTGTAGTGGTGTATCTAGATGACATTCTCATTTACAACAAGACTTGGGCTAAACACTTGCATAATATTTAGTAGGTTCTGCACACCCTGCGACAACACAAGCTATACGACAACCTAGAAAAATGCTCCTTCAACATGGACATGGTTCATTACCTAGGCTACATCATTGATCAGCATGGTGTACATGTGGATCCAACCAAGATCCAAGTCATCTGTGACTGGCCAGCCCCAACCACACTCACTGAGCTCCGAAGCTTCTTGGGCCTTGCCAATTTCTATCGAAGGTTCATGTTGGGATTCTCCCATATTGCATGGGCCCTCAACCAAATAACCAAGGGTAGTGGTAAGGAAAAATTTGCATGGGGC
>ML845528.1:36715-48142 GCA_009831015.1 Picea engelmannii | reverse complement strand
CCCTTATTGGTTGGTTTCACTGATTCAGATTGGGCTGGCGACCCCGATGATCGGAAGTCTACTGCAGGTTATGTTTTCAGCCTTGGTTCAGGACCTGTCACTTGGGCCTGTAAGAAACAACAGGCCATTGCACTTTCTTCAGCCGAAGCAGAGTACCGAGCAGCGGTAAATGCAAGTCAGGAAGGCCTGTGGCTTCGACAGATTCTTTCAGAGTTTGGATTCCAGCACCAGCATTCGACCAGACTTTGGTGTGACAATCAAAGTGCCATCAAGCTCGCCAAAGACCCAGTTCAACATCAGCGTAGCAAACACATCAAGCTACACATGCACTTCATCAGAAAGCTTATTCATGATCAAGTTATTGAAGTGCTCTTTTTCCCTACAAAAGATCAAGTTGCAGACATTTTCACAAAGTCTCTTACAGAAGCGAAGTTTTCCAAACTTCGATCTATGTTAGGAGTTCAGGAAGCTGTCATTAAGGGGGGATAGGCTCTAATGCCTCCTTCCTTCTCCTATTGTGTCATTATTGTAAATCCTTCAATCCCATCCCAAGTTGTTCTTAAGGGGGGATGTTAGGATATTTAGACACTTAGGAGTTAGTTAAGATCTACTTGGTCTAATATGTCGTTAGGTAAAAGTGTGTTTCTGATTAATAACATTAGCATAATGGAACATGTGTCACTCTATCTAAACCTTGAGTGAGGCAAAGTTTGATTTACTTTTCAATGTTTTTTTCCAATTTTCCAACAAAATTTTTTATTAATCTTATATGTGTAGCTAGAGTCTCCACATGTGCCTTGAGTCTTGGTATGTTGGCATCAAAGATAGCAAGGATGGCATGTTCTACAACTTTGAAGTGATTAACTTTTTTGTTGAATCCCCTACCGCCTTTCTCTGTTCAACTTCATCTTATTTCTTCTTACGTTCTTCCTCTACTTCCTTTTGTTGCTTCTTCAATTGTCTTATTTCTTTCTTGCATCCTCTCTCTCTTTCTCTTTGATTTCAGCTTATTTCTTTCCTTTCCCCTTTGGAGCCATATATATGAACCTACATGTTAATTATTCGAACCATAAAGTACATGAGATGTGTTAGTTTTGAAATCAAAACAACTTGATCCCATATTCTATTTTAGCAATTCGTATTGGAGTAGTCTTTCGAAAACTAAAAGGGTCCTACATTAATTTAAGCCACATTTTTCCAATGTATTCATAAAGCCCATCACTTCTTTCAAATAAGGATCGAGAGAGGAACTAATTCATAAATTGACCCAAATCGAGGCATGAACACCATAATTCGAAAAGTGCTTGAAAGAGGCCCTAACTGCAAAATCAGAGTTGACTCACGAGTTGGTCTAATCATTCGAATTAAAAATTGAAGCCTAATATAGGTAAGGGTCTGATGAAAGGATTGGACTTGATTTTTCGAATCGGATGTAAAATTTGAATGGCAATAGGTAGAATAGGCTCAATCACAAGATCAAACTTGATTCAAATGTCAAGGAGAAATATAAAAAGGAGAAATAAAAAAAAATCAGTTCCTGATAGGAATATCAAGAAAAAAAATAAAAGGAGAAAGGAAAAAGGTCGGACCAAAAGATCGAAGAAATAAACATTTCAAAAGATATAAAACAGTCTGATCAAAAGATTGGAGCCGACTTGGAAATCAACAAGGAGAAAATCATGCACGAGAACAAATAAAAAAGAAAAGGGTCCAATTTAGAAATCGGGACCTATTCAAAAATCGAGAATAATAAGGAAATTTGAATGGATAAAATGGCCTAATGCAAAGACTGGACCCCATCAAGGACTCGGGTTGAAAATCCTTAAAGTGAAAAATCAAGAGGTAAAGGGAAGTCAAAGAGTAGACCAATTAAAGGATTGAGACTCTTTATAGAATAAGAAAAAAAAATTGAAAGATAAGGCTTCGATTTAGAAATTGGGACTTAAATTGAAAGTCTGAAAGGGGAAAAAGGGCCTACAATTTGAAAAACAAGTAAAATGATGCCCAATTTGAGAATCGAGGGTAACAAAATACGACTCGTTTTCAAAAGAAAATTGAAACGAAGTTTTATTTTGAAAAGATGAAGTCAAAAGTGCTCAAGGCCTTGAATTAATGTTAGAGAAGCATTCCCTAGCTCAGGGTAAAAAGGAGGAACAAGACATTATGCAAATCAAAAGAAAAATTCATTCAAATCAAGAAAAAGAGGGTCCCCAAGTTTCTTGAGAAAACTTGGGGATTGTTGAGACCTCATCAAGACGCTAACTGACTTTGGCATGATTCGTGAGGATCTGAAAGAGCTTAATCTGAGAAATGGTTTGTTGGCTTCCAATGCACCTAGTAGCCAACACTTAGTGAAAATGTCGATTTTACCTTAAACTAAGTTCTGAGTCAGTGAATGATATAGAAAGTTGTGTACCGGTTTTTATTAGGTCAAAGCCAATCAAATTCAAAGGACACAATAGCATTTAATTTAAGCTAGGATGCAAGCAATCCAACAAGTGTATGGAAGAGAGATTCTCCAAGCAAACCAATTTGGCGATGCACTTACATGCACTATTATAATTGCACAAGAGAAAAGAAAATATCAAACAAACATCCAAAAATTGCAATTCCAATCACTAACATACAATCATCAAGTTAACTTAAAGAAAGATTATGACGAGGCTCAATAAAAGATTTAAAAGTGGGAACCCAAGTCAATCAACTTGGGGGTTGTTGGAGCCTCAACACTAACTTACTTGGTCACCTTGATTCTCATAGTCGACCAATCTGTTAAAGTGTTTTGCAAGAGGTTTCTAGACATGGTCATGATTGCCAACACTCTTCCCCAATTTTGGGGACCATAGAAACCTTCTCTACCTTTGTTCAAATTTCCATCTTACATTCTCTACCTTCTCTATGCATGGCCATACCAATGAACATAGGACTAATTCATTTCTCCCAAGGTGTCCATTGTCTTGTCCAAGGGCCCTCTTATTACATTTGTCGTCGATGGTACATATTAAGATTTATCACCATCGTAAGAGCCTAAATATGAGGCCATCATTGGTTGACCCACAAGACCAAGAAAATGACTTTGATACCATTGTTATAGAATACAAGATTCTAGTTTTTGTTCAAACAACACTTCATAAGGATCTTTAGAGATGTATTTTTTTTATGCCATACCTAGTTATCGAAATGAGATATGTCAATATGATATAAAAGCAATGACAGTGAATTTCTATGGAGTTAGTTCTCTCTTAAGGGTATTCCTAGTTTCTAAAAAGAGATACATCAATATGATAAAGAAACACTTCACCAATTAAGGATCATTAAAACATTCTCCTTGACTATTAAAAGGATTCCCCCAAGACTTTCTTTGGACCATTAAATGACTTTTCGGCCTAGCGAAATCTCCACCGCTGTCACTGAATGAAAATCCAAACAATCTATCTCTAAAATAAATATGAAATCTCGACTACCGAGTAATGTTCCATGGGTAAGTGTCCCTTGGGATTGGGAGCATGCCCACCACACTCACCTGACTTGAAACACCCCTTGCACAACCAAGTATTTGGGTACTTCACTGGGAACATCCTTTGCAAAAATGAGAATGCTATTGTAGAACACCCCCTTGGGGCAAGTCCACATAAGAAAAAATAACAAAGCAAATATGTGTTTCTTTAAAGCAAGTTGAGGATCCCACCCCCTTGGGGGCAAGTCCACATAAAAAAAAAGTAACAAAGCAAATATTTTTTTCTTTAAAGCAAGTTGAGGATTCCACTGCTCGCATTTGCGTTATCTTCTCTCTATAACCTCCCCATACGCTAACTATAGTTGTTTTTCATCTACAACCTATTATTGTACACATTAAGGAGGTTGAGGTTGGATTTTCATAAACAGTGAGATATCTAATAAATAGCAATGTAGACAATGGGGATTTTCTACCATATTTCAAAAACATTTTATGCCCAACAAGCATTCTATCAATGAAAACTTGGAGAAGTGTAACATTTTCATCTCTATTATTTTTTGTTTTGATAACCTCGAGAAATAAATTTAAATAATGATGTATGTAATTATATAATGTATAATGTGTTTCATTTTAATTTGGACATGCACAATTCTATAATTAAAAATACAATGCTTGCTCTATATTGAATACCAAATTTCAAATTGTGTAAATGATAAGTGAATGATATATAATGTTGTTTTAATTATATGACATTATTATACCTAAACTAATCTCTTGCAGTTTTTATAGTTAATATTGTGAGTTAGTGTTGCCTTAATTGTATGTCATTAATTATATATAAATTAACCTCTACTATATTTTTATCTATCATTTGTTGCTTTTTTATATTTTTTTAATCTATAATTTTTTGCAGTTTTTATAACTAATATTTCGTGTAGGGTCACCAATGTGGGGACCCAAACACCTGTGACATCCCCAAACATCCTCTATGATGCCCCACGACTCTAATGTCCCATGAAATTTAGGGATCTCTCCACACAAACCTAAGACATGTCCCTTTACATCCTCTATGGTGTCCCATGACTCTAACGTCTCTTGAAATTTGGGGATCTCTCCACATGTCCCTAAAGCTTGGTGGAAATTTCTACAAGCAATTAAGAGTCATAAATTTAGAAACAAAAACTACTATAAATCACCATTAAAATCAAATTCATTACTAATAGCAATAAATCCAGCAATATCAACAGTTAACAACAAATTGTTAAACTACTAGCAACAGGGAGCTCGCCAATTATAAGAGATTTTAAAACAAAGAACCAAGAAAAACTCTAATAACTTTAATAACTTTACTGAAAAAGGTGTGAGCACCAACTCAGGCCCAGACTATCCGAGGCAATACAGTGATTGCTCCTGGCCAAGTTCAGTGTTCTACCCACTCACTGCGAGAAAAACTCCACACATATCCCTACTATGAAGCTTCAAAGAGCTTCCCCAACGAGACATTTGACCTGTTGTGATAAGGCTAGAAGGGCAGACGCCCTCAGGAGTGGGACCTCGCCCCCCGTGAATGTCTCTGAACATCTCAACCCTTCCTAAGTCACTGCCAGGTGTTGTCTTGTAGGCTGTTGAAACTAGTCTAAGGTTTACAAGGACAAGCAACCGAACTTGAACCTGGACCTCGCCCCAGTAATCCCAATCAGTTACTGATTCCCCTATATCTAAAGAAAATAGAATTCCCAAGTAATCCCAACCAATTAACAATTCCCCTAAATATAAAAAAAAAAAAATAGAATTCATTTTCTACTTCTTACCCATTCACCCATCCTTTCATAGGAAAAATAAATCCCATATTATGTTCACCTAGCACCCCTTCTATGTATCTGTATTGTACCGTTTGAACCATCACTTTTTACAATTGGGAAAAATATTACACGTGATTCCATAGATGTGATTAAATGCCCTTTTGCTATCATCTACTCTTAAGGTTTCCACTAGGCCTCTAAAATACCCTTAATCGACGCCTCATCCATCTAACACCCAATCTATCCTAAACAGTAGTAACTTGCGTGGGCATTTCCCAACACTTTCACATGCAATTTCAGCTAGAAAGACTATTCAAAATAACTAACCATTGTCTGGAGAATATTTCTCAAGTTTGTTGATGGCGATTTCTCCGTATGATAAATGATGCACATAAAAATGAATACCTTCCATATCACTTTATATCAACTACAACCCTTAAAACTACCGTACATCCACCTTCCAAATTAGTAGTTGTCAAAAAGTTATACAATTTGGACCTATATACTACCAAAATTGGTTGTGATGAATCACAACCGAAAAAGGTAAATATCAACTAAAATCAGAGCAAATCGAAAACATTTAGACAAAACCTCCAAATTAACACTCCATTTGAGGCGCGACATATATATTCTTGTTTAATCCTTTAGATCATGGTAAGAAGTCTCTCCTCCAGCTTTACATATACCATATAACTATATCTATTATATCCTTGAGAACTGAGAATAGAACTAACCATCTGCCAGCTTATCCTCCAATGCCGTACGGAAGACTTCTTCACTTGAACAATCATAACAAATCCAGAACTTATATGTTGTGATGACACTCCTGGTTAATACAGGAAAAATATAACACCCTGCAACCACATATTCCCAGGCTTTTCCCCACAGCTGCACAAAATCATCTGCCTCTAGAATGTCCAGGAAAATCTGTATGAAGGTCGGGGGTGATATCACGCATCATGCACTTCAAAGGCATCTCAATTGATAATATCAGGTAATGAATCAGTTATGTTTCATACCCAATCTCTAGAACTATTTCAATATATATTGCAAGATCAAACAATTTAATATTAGCACTCTTGGCAAGACTGGGCAGGAGCATACCAACATAAACAAAACTCAATGCTTTAGTTAAGCATCATTATTATCACGAAAGCAACTACGGCACCAAAGTTCTCTGCAACATCCAGAACTTGACAGCAACATTGAACTTACAATATTAAACATTAACATCAACTCCGTGTACTTTGGAACACACACACAGCCACATAATACAAAATACTCGGTATTCATTGGCTTGTCAAGATGACAATCTTTTGGAATTAAAGATGAATATTTGACAATTACTTTGGCCCAGATGGTCAGCTAAAAATAAAACCACACAAGGCACTCTCGAGTAAAGAATAGCCCATGATCATTATTGGGCTTTTGGATAACACTGGAATCTAGCATCTACAATTAATATAGGTGATATCTCAACCACCTTATTCTACCTTGGAACTGTTATACATCTATCTGCATCAAAATTCGTTTTGACAAAAGCATTTACATTTTACAATGCCTAGAGACAAGAGAACCAGATGTTGGTGGACATATGCTCTCACAGGAAAGCAGTAAAGAGTATCTAGTATTTGCAGTGGGCAGCAGCATAAATAACACTCCTTGAAAGACAATAAAATTACACGTGCCTCAAAAGCTTGCCCCAGGAGTTGAATGATGCACACAAAAAACGGAGAAAGCTAGAATCTCAATTTAGCACTAAGATCGCCATGATGATCTTGAAGGTGGGCGACTTGAATCTGCTGGCAGTGATGATCTTCGGGGTTCATCTGATCTCTGTGCCTCCTAATACAAAAGAAAAATGTTGATGAAAACCCAAAAACAAGCACCACAAAAGGAAAAGAAATAAAAGACAAGAACTGCAGAAGATCTACAAATCACAGGATAACAAACCTGTGCAGTGCCTGATGAATTGGACCGTCGAGGCTGTTTGGTCATCTGTGATTGTGATTTGCAATGCAAGCGATGCTGATGTTGCATGTGCTCAAACTGCTGTAACCTCATGGTAAAATTGATTCCACTAGTGCCATTGCTAATATCTGTGTTTCTGTCTCCATCTTCAACATTCTGTGAGCCACTTGGAAGGGAAGGAATATGGGACAAGATTTGAGAATAGGGATTTCCCGAAGCTGTTCGCCTAATTGCACTAATATTTGGAAGTTCACCACTGAAGGTGTATGCTGGAACTGTCTTCAATCGTGTCCTTAGAATCTTGAATGCAGCACTTTGCTGAGATTTAATCAAGAAAATTAGATTGGTATCAAATTATAAAGGCATAGCAGCCAACAGGATAGAACTAAAATAAATAAAAAATTGCATCATCCATTTTCCAGCACAAGAAAACCAAATTGAAGAATAGTGACCCGAAATGCCAGTGGAAAAGGGTATAAAAGGCAGGATAATGTTGCCATGACTCCAATATACATATTAATAAAATGAAATAGGCCTAAGAACAATTATCTTCTAGACATCAAATTTCTGCAAAAATATGGCCAGCAACATGCCAAAAGATTTTACAGAAAATACAGGGAGCGAATAATAATATTTAGCCAACAAAACACACTCATAAACAAGTTACAAACCAGGCATCAGTCAGGATTCACTCTTGTAATGTTGTTTCCCTAATCTTCTTATGCTACATCTCCAAAACGACAAAAGATGTTGTGTATGTTATGGGTGCTAGTATATGAAAATTGTTTCACTTGAATGTTTAGCTGATGAGTTCTTATAGGAACAATCTGTCGGACTGTGGCCTAGTGTCAACTTGGACCAGTTGTTGTGACAATGACCCAGGTCCAAATACTAGCATGCACGATCCCCTCCTGTGTGGAGTTTTCCCGATGTGGCTATTGATCTTGGGCCTTGCGTTAATTAATGATTCTAGCCATCAGGAAGAAAATTGTTGATGTAACCTTCAGGCAGATCATTGTGATGGCGCTGGTGAGGTACTAGCAACTGCATTCTTTGTGTTGAATTCAATGCAGCTGCAAGAGCCATTCTCCCTGGAGGATGGCTTAAGACCCTAGTTGTGAACTAGGGTCCCCGGTACACTCCTGGAGTTCTTGGTCTGGGACCAAACAGTCAGAGCCATGGCAAAAGACCCTTGTAAGGGTCCCCAGTAGATAACTGGGGTTCTTGGTTTGGGACCAAGCAGTAAAGACCCTTGAGAGGGCCCCCAGTAGATAAATGGGGTTCTTGGTCTGGGACCAAGCAGTAAAGACCCTTGTAAGGGCCCCCAGTAGATAACTGGGGTTGTTGGTTTGGGACCAAACAGTTAAGTCCCTAGATATGTCTAGGGCCCCTGGACGTGTTCCAGGGTACCCATGTCTAAGGCATGGGTTGATCCTTGGTCTTGTACCTTGGTGGATAAGACCCCAAATATGTTTTGGGGCAACCTGGTCCTTGATCAGGTAGTTGTTGGTGTGTGACCCTCTTTGAAGGCAAGCATGACCACATGAGGGATGTATCCCATATGCAGTGATGATAAAGTTAAAAAGGTCACCTCGAGAATTATATGGACAAGTATTGCCACCAAGCAACCCTACCTAAACCCCCTCACCCTTGGTTTTTGAGTTTGAGTTTATTTTGGGTTTTTGTATTTTTTGCTTTAGGGGTCAAATGAAAAATATTAATTAAATAATATAACATATTTAATTAATTATGTTATTTTTATTATTATCTTTCATTAGCCTAACCCTAGTCTAAAGTATAAATAAGACCCTTCCCCTCTACTTTTCACTCACTCATACTTTCTCTTCCTCCTAAGTGTGGCAGATTGCTCTCCTGAGCCTGCGGCCTCCTTGTAACAGTTTTGCAGCCTCCTTTTGACAGCGTGCGGCCTTCTTGGACTGTGTGCAGCCTTCTTGTGACAGCCTCCCTTCGTTAGCAGCTCGGCCTCTCTCTCTTCTTCTGCTGCCTGGTCCTTGCTTCAATTGCATATTGTTGTGTGGGTGTTGAGGGTGTCTTTTCCTCCACTGAAAATGCTGATCTTTGCTGTCCTTCTTGACTGTTACCAGCCGGCCCCCTCCTACCAGTGATACCTTCATTGCAGCCTGTCGTCCCCTCTTTTAGGAGAGATCTAGGATCTGGAAGGCCATGGCACCTTAGAGGGCGACTGAACAGGCAGCCGTCCCTCCCTTTTTCTGGTAGATTCTTTGTGTGAGGGTTTGGTTCCAGAATTGACTATGTGAGGGTTTGATTCTAGAACTTGCTGTGTAAGGTTTTTTATTCAAGAAATTGCTGTATGTGTTTTTGCTGAGTCTTGTGAGAGTTTTACCCTTGGTGGCTTGGCTGTCCTAGCTTCTCTTGGTATGGGATCTAACCCTTGAGGTAGATCCAAGATTTCTGAGACTTATCTGAGCATACTTTAATGGATCATTATCTCTCCTAGTTGTCATGCTCTTCTTCATTACAGAGGTAAGTTCATCAAGAGGTAAGTTCAGATCTATATTTGTTCATGCTCAAATTTGTTTTATTCAGCCTAGATCTATTTAATATGCATGTTCAGCTTTACCTACTGTTTATCTAACTACTTTTAATGATTAAGAAGTGTCTTCAAGTTCAGATCTGAATGTCTCTGGTTCAGATCTATATAGTTGCATACTCAGAATTTATTTATACCTAACTGTTGTGTATGATCTGAAGTACTAGTTCAGATCTGAATATCTTTATCACAAAGAAGTTGCTACTATTTAGATCTGTTTATCTTGCTTACTCAGAAATATTTTTCCAGCTTAGATCTAGTCTCTTGATCTATTTTATTTCTGTTCTAAGTTAATTTAATTCTAGATCATTGTTGTACTATCTAACAGAAAAATTAAAAGACACTGTTTTTTCTGTTTTTCTTCCCTATTTTCTAACACTTTGCTCAAGTGCGGGAGGGTGGGTTGTGCTTATTTCCAGGTTTACCATACATAAAAAGAAGGGTTCCCGTTTAAAAGATATAGGAACAATCACCCGCAGGATGTTTGCCTCTGGTGCTCTTACTGCTATTGTCTATCCCAATAGTGGTGTGGGGTTTGTAGATACCATGTCAGTTTTTACACATAAAAGAGAATAGACAGGAATGCACATAAGACAGAGAGATAATAGACTAATTCACTATTGACTCTTGAGTGATGAAATGTCTCTTTACACGGTAGGAGAGAGAGTAGTTATGTAACTCCTGAATGCCAAATCTTTTAATGATTACATTCATTAACTCATAATTGCATCACTTTATTAAAGGATAAAATAACCAATTAACATCCACTTAAACTAATTTGGCTTGTCGGACATGTATTAAGCCACTTTGTTGATGGATGGAAACCAACTCCAATAGGACAAATACCTTCCCTCAAGCACACACAAGGGCTCTACACCCATCGAGGTCTGTATCTGGGTTGTTTGGATGACAGCACCCCATCCCAACCACTAAACCACAACCCAACGTTTAAGACATTATTATATTGTCTAAGTACACCCAAGTCCTAATTATAATTTATGAACATTGTATCTAACAAAGAGATGCACCCCACATACCACAACCATAATCAAGGGACTTCCCCATATTCGAGGGGGTGTCCTCAAAGAATTCAAAACTATAAAACTTTTTAAAAAGAAAAAATGCACATGAAGTTCCAAAAAATAGCGGGAACTGCTATAAAAACCTAAGGCAACCTTTAAAAACTAAATAACACACATAAACAGACTCCCAACGCTTTTTTTTATGTGCTTTCATTTCAGGAACTCAAAACTATAAAACTTTTTTAAAAGAAAAAGTGCACGTGAAGTTCCAAAAAATAGCGGCAACTGCTATAAAAACCTAAGGCAGCCTTTAAAAACTAAATAACACACAAACAGACTCCAACGCTTTTCTTTTTTTTCATGTGCTTTCATTTCAGCGCCCCCCCTTCTCAGCTTTTCAAGTTCTTACAGCAGGAAACAGAGGTTGCAGGTTGGGACAGCATAAATTTCATCCTTAATAGGCAGTTTGATTCCAACACTGAAGTTTGAATCATGAATATCAAATTGGATTTGTGATTGCTGTATCATTTTACATTTTAATTGTAAGATTTATTATTGTTGTATCTATGTTCTTAGTTAGGTTATTTTAATTTTAGAAAGCTT
>ML845528.1:0-27950 GCA_009831015.1 Picea engelmannii | reverse complement strand
CATTGTTGCTAGCTTTGGTGCTAATGTAAACTAATATAACACTAACCTCCGTCGTGTTGAAAATGTGATTCACACCACTTCAAGTGCGGACTTTTTACTTATCATATCGTATGTTGATTATTTGGGTTTTCATAGGTAATGCTGAAGTTGATATTGAAGAACTGAAAGAAGACCCCCGTACTCATTCAAGATGTCATATCTTGGTGTATTACATTATTATCTTGGAATGGAAGTTTGGCAAAAGTCAGAAGAAAATTTATAGTCTCACTGAAAGTATTCTGTCGACCTAATCAAGAGATTAAGAATGGGGAATTATGATTTGTGACACCCCTATCAATCCTAAAGCAAAGCTGACAAAGGATGAAGCAAGGTAAATAGTGTTTGTGACCCTGTATAGACAACTTGTAGCTAGTTTGATCTATCTGGATTCTGACCATTACAAGCCCTGATAATGGTGTCTAGACAAAAGGAAAATCTTAGAGAAAATCATTGGAGAGAGAAGTGAAAAAAACCCTCAGATATTTATATTGGAACATTGAGTTGGGGACTAATATTTTGCTAGAGCAATGAAAATTTAGAGGTAGTTCGATTCACAGAATCTGACTGGGTTGGATACAAGAACGATAGGAAGCCCATATATAGTTTTCTTTTCCATGTTGGTTCTGCTAGTTTGAATTGGAAGAGCAAGAAGTAGCACAGAGTTACTTTATCTTCAACAGAGGTTATATATAGCAGTGCACTGAATGCAACAGGTGAAAGAGTTTGACTTAAGTGAATGCCGAGTAAAATTGGTTTAGAGCAGGAAAAACCTACTGTTCCTTTTGTGATAAGCCATATAGCTTTGGGAAAAATGTAGTTCTTCATCAGCATCGGAAGCATATTGAAGTGCATATTCACTATTTGAGGTAGTTGCATGAGGAAGGCCAGATTCAATTCAATTATTGCAGCACAACTGAATAAGTCATCACTATATTCACCAAACCATTGAAGAAAGATACCTTTGAGAAGTTCAGAACAGTACTAGAAATGAAAAAGAACAATTTTTCATTAACGTTGAGCATTAGAACCTAGAAGGTTGATAAAAAAAATGTGTGCATCGGAAACACAACTGCAGGATGATTGATGAAATGTTGGTGCAAAGGTATATTGTATCATGCAAGCACAAACGAGGTGCACAGTCACTGAGACTTTACCACATCGTCACCTTGAGATTCAGTGTTGCCAACATGGATTCCTTTGTTGGGGTGGTTATGAATTTAACACTCAAGACTGTTCTCTGAGTCAAAGATGGTATATGAACAACTAGGAGTGAGCCCTATCACCCCCAATTATGTAATCCTGCCATTAACAGATTGTCAAGACAATTAGAGTTTGATAGAGTCAAACTTGATCATTGTGTGAAGTATTTACCTAACAACTTAATGCTCAGGGCCAAAGATAGGAGGAGAAAACCTAACTCCAAACAAGTAGCTACAAAGCCCTTGAGTAGATGAATTATTTCTGTCTTGTCACATTTTAGTAACTAAGGGATAGAATAAGGGCAAAACAGGACACCGTACCTTATTCCACATAGTTAACAAACTGTATCAATTCATTAGGAGTATACATCATCAATACATATATTGTAACTCTACATGTGTTTTTTTAGCTGTTGCACATCTTATAAGTTCATCTAAAATTATCTGCGTTAACTTAAGAAGATGCAATAACTAAGTTACCAAGTTATAGTGATCTTGTTAGCATTTCTTGAATAGTGTTCACATTGAACTAGTGCACACCGATACAATTTATATCTTCCGCAAATGGAGAAAACTATGTTGTAATTAGTAGATTGTTGTAATTAGTAGATTCATAAGTACATGTGTACCCTATTAAAATTTGAATAGGTTGTGTGTCCTTTAAAATGCATTGGTATCAGCTTTAATATAATATATAGGATGGGTGTGTTTCTCAAAGCATGCAATGCACAGCAAGACTTTGCCTCGGAAAGCAGTGCAGTTGTGTAGCAAGCTTAAGCACGCAAGCTAAGTCTTCCTTGGTATCAGTGATTCCAAACAAAATAGAACTTCTCCTCCCCTTTCCAATATGATGCTTGGTAATGAGACTATCATCCATACAGATCATTCTCTTTATCAGCCTACTGCAAGTCATGGACAATTTTCCTAGAAGTCTGAGGTTGATACACCTTTACATATACATGCTTTGTCCACAACTCTAGTACTTGTTCTACCTAATTTGCAGTAGTTGTTGAGGTGGAAACAAATGCCACACAATTTCCCTCGAGTGTCACTCTTAAGAAGGGATGACGCTTTGTAGCTTATCATTCTGAAACCTTCTCTCATACAAAACTGAATAATAGTACTCATAATAAAGGATTTCATGCATTAGTAAAAGCCCTTAAGCATTGAATATATTTCTTGCTTGGTAATGAAAATATTATCCATATGGATCAGCAACCACCGCAACCTTTAGATTCATGGTCCAAAATGTGAAAGCATCACTATATGATGTAGCATCAACAGTTTCACCTTGTTGTTTAATACAAGGTGAACACAAATCATATTAATTTTCTTAGTCGGCAATTAGAGCAAACCTTCATCAATATCTTGGATACTAGGCGTTCTAATTATGATGAATGGGAAGATTTGTATCCTTCTAATCCACAGCTCCAGTCCAGACTCCATACTTTCATGTTTACTGCAATCGACTTTGGCCAACAAAGCCCCTTTCCTAGACTACCATGTCAAGGGAAAAATACTCTAAAATGGCTTAAAAGGATGTTCCTAAAAGTTTTGCACACCAGCAGTTGTTGCAGAGGCAAATATTTGTCTTCCTACAGTAGACATTTTAGAGTTTTTAAAACTCTGCAGCATTTGCAAATATATTTTCATTGGCCAACAATGTAAAAACATATGGAAGAATACATTAGGCATTTTCATTTGATTTTCATTCCAAGTCTACAAGGCTCAATGATAGAACACAACTCCATGTTTGTTAAGTACCAACATTCTAACCATAGCGTCTGCAGTCAATAGAAGTCATCCAACACAAAGATTGATTTGTATCAGACCCTTCCTATCCCTTCTTGAACATGGGAAATTGTCTTGTGGACTTTTATGATCAATTTTCCTGTTAGGTCGCTCGCCGAATCAGAAACGGATTGGGATAAATACACCATCAAAATGCTGGAGAAATATTTCAGATTTCTGAAAGCATTTCAATTTTCAAAAAACACCAAAACAGGCATTTTAGTTCCCTCCAGAAACATTTCACAATTTCCAAAAACATCTCAGGCACAGACTGCAGCATTTCAGGCCGAAAACTCAAAAGAAAAACACCAAAAGTGCAACAAAAAAGCTACTCTTAATTCTTGGAATTGTATTTAACTTCTAATCTTAATTCGTAATGTTAATGAAAGTATCATTAAAAGTTAAAGTGGGACCCTCATTTCAAGATGTCTGGTGGTGAATTCAAAGACACTATCCCTCAGATGTAGAAAGTAGAATTTAGGGTGTCTTACAGCTTTGGGCATGCTTAACAGTTTTTTCAGCATTTCAGTATTAAAGATTTCAGCTAACAGAACCTAACAAACCATATCTCCTACACTCCATGAGTCACAGAGATATGGACACACTAGTGATTTGATTATAATATGATGAATTTGGACTCTAGAGGCCATTTAGAGCCTCAATGTTTGTCCCATTGCATTTCCAAATTTGAAAATCAGGGAAATGAACATTGAATATGGTGTAGAATCTATGTTGCATGAAACACGGAAACATGTACAAGTTTCCCAAACAGGAATGCCTGGAAACGTGATCCCCCCAAAATGGGTACATGGGGGGAATGTTGTATATAAAAAATACAATATAGAAAATAAGAATGATACACATAAATGACATTTTAGAAGGAGACCTGTGTCTATATTAACTCTTATAAATGATTACATGATGCAAAATCCCATAGCTTGGAGGTATTGACTAATGCCAATGCCATACCCTCATACATGATAGATTCCAGTGGAAACGCCACAATCCTACCAACCCTGAAATCCTGAAAACTGTTGTCTGCTGAATTCTGAATGGGATATGAAATTCTACTTTCTCCATATGAAGTCCGATGAGGTTGGAACCACACTCAAACATCCTGAAACATTGAATATGGTGTAGAATCTAAGTTGCATGAAACATGGAAATGTGTACAAGTTTCCAAAACGGGAACGCTTGGACACGTGAACCCCCCCAAAAAATAGGTACATGGGGTGAATGTGGTATATATAAAATACAAAAAATATAGATATATAGTTTTTTTTAAATAACGCATTATCTTGCAAGAAAATAAGAATGATACACATAAATGAAATATTAGGAGACCCATGTCTATATTAACTTTCCTAAATGATTCCATGATGCAAAATCCCATAGCTTGGTGGTCTTGACTAATGTCAATCCCATACCCTCATACACGATAGAATCCAGTGGAAACGCTACAATCCTAACAACCCTGAAATCCTGAAAACCGTTAAGTCTGCTAAATTCCGAATGGGATATGAAATCCTGCTTTCTCCATATGAAGTCCGATGAGGTTGGAACCACTCAAACATCCTGAAACAATTAATGGTAATGTTGGAAATTTCCTTTTACTTTAAGAATTTAATACTTTTTCCTTTTACTTTTACTTTAATTTAATACTTCTACTTTTTCCTTTTACCATTAATTACCAAGGTGACAAACTCCTCAAAATTCAATACCTTATCTCTGTTTCGTCTTAAAGGGCCACTAGCACGGACAGGGCGATATTGTCCTATGAGTCCCACACCCCTCTAAAGAACTTAGGTGGGCCCAGAAACTTCCAAATAAGTGCCCCAAACATCACTGGAAATGGCCAAAACGCTCTTGGAAATGTCACCAATCATACCGTACAGTGTTTGATTTGGAAATGTTATATGGTACTGTTGGTGGCATTTCGTACCCATTTCAACATTTTGGGCACTGGGATGTGGCAAAACTAGGCATTTCCTGCAACTTAATGTAGAATGGTATTATGAATTGAACATTGAATATAATGTGTAGAATGATATTTCAAAATTAGAAATTCATGAATGGTAATCTGAACCTTTTGTGTGTAAGCTGCCCTCTATCCAGATATTCTGGGGTAGATACTAGAGGGGGGAATCTCGCGAGGTTTTCCTTGGAAAAAAAATATATTTGTCACTCTCCCGTCGTATCGTATTTGACCTTATTTGAAAATTTGTTATTTTCATTTTCGATACCATATACATATCTATATCAGTGAAACTTAGACCCAAAGTAATCAAACTGTTTTTCAGCATGTCCAAACAAGGTTGCTAGAGCGGGAGCGAGAGTGAGAATGACAATGAGTGAGAGTGGTATTTCCAAAAAAACCCGGCAGTGGAGCAGTTTGGAGCAGAGCAGAGCAGGAGCATTTTTTATATAATATATATTTTCATATATTATAACGCATCTATATTAAAAAATGCAGAATGCCAAATTAGTTGCAGAATATATGAAAATATGCATATTTATGCTAGTTTTAGATAAGATAAGATAATTCTATTAGTGTCCAACAAATGACAACAAATAGGTCAATGGGACTGCTGAGTACAAAAGTATCAATACACTGTGGGAGCGGAACAACCATTCCTATAAAAACCAAAGACAGATCTAATCTAAGATGTAACTCTGTAGACTAGGAAAGAAATAAGTGCCACTGGAAGAGCTGGATATATGCAAGAACTGCTAAGGGTTTAAAAGATAAAATCAAAAGACTCCATAGGTGGTGTTGGCGTCAGAGGTCACTCCTGGATTGCGGCAGGAGTAAGCCTGAGGCCCATCAGTTTAAATGTCACGATTTGTTGATAAAGGGTGATGGATGGAAGTAAACTCGGAACAATATCGTTCTAACTCAGAAACTAGGCCAGGCGTGCACAAGCAGATGAGGTCTTGATTCAATTTCAGGCAGTAAGTTGTAATAAGGGCAAGTAGGAGGAAGACTTTTGTGAGGAAATGTGAAGGGCTGTTGTAGGCATCGGGGTTCCAACAACCTGTAGAAGAAAACTTTGAACACAAGAACCTCTTATATTCAAAAGCAAAAAACACTAAAAGAACATAACAGCGTTATAACAAATCCTTTATCATAACACAGTCACGACGATTCATGTGAATCATTCAGTCATGAACTCTTTCAGTATGAGATCGAAACAAGATGAAAAAGAGAGTTGCCTTACATTAAACAAGGAAATTTCATATACAGATACATAGCCAAGAAAACCAGTACTTCATTAAAACATTACAGTCGGGAGCTTTGCTCTACCATCCATCCATACAGAAATACAAAAACTGAGTATATACTCGGAGCAATTCGCCCCCTTGGCAGCAGGAGGGTAGGTGAGACATTAAAGTCTAACTTAGCGTGCGCAGGTTCTTCTAATCAGTGGAGGACATCAGATCGGCATGGCTCTTTTAGGAAAACCTGCACACTGGACGACCTTGGGTAGACTGCCTACCAGAACCTCCATGCCTTACATTCATGGCTTGAGCTGAGGTCTCAACCACCTGCTCAATAATCATTAACTGCTTTTTCCATGGAGGGTGGCCGAGACTGAAAACATAGAGAGAGACCCCGTGTCCTTTGAAGTCCCGGTAGCCAAAATGTCGAAATGGCTCCAAGGCGCTTTTTGCATTTCGCGTTTCGAGATTTCGAAATGCAGTGGAAGAGAGAGACCCCGTGTCCTTTGAGGTCCCGGTAGCCAAAATGCCGAAATGGCTCCCAGGCGCTTTTCGCATTTCGCGTTTCGGGGTTTCGAAATGCAGTGGAAGAGAGAGACCCCGTGTCCTTTGAGGTCCCGGTAGCCGAAATGTCGAAATGGCTCCCGGGCGCTTTTTGCATTTCTCATTTTGGGGTTTCGAAATGCAGTGGAAGAGAGAGACCCCGTGTCCTTTGAGGTCCCGGTAGCCGAAATGCCGAAATGGCTCCCGGGCGCTTTTCGCATTTCGCGTTTCGGGGTTTCGAAATGCAGTGGAAGAGAGAGACCCCGTGTCCTTTGAAGTCCCGGTAGCCGAAATGCCGAAATGGCTCCCGGGTGCTTTTCGCATTTCGGGGTTTCGAAATGCAGTGGAAGAGAGAGAGACCTCGTGTCCTTTGAGGTTCCGGTAGCCGAAACGCCAAAATGGCTCATCATTTCGTGACTTAGGCCATAAGAGATGAGCTCATGCTCTAGACCTCATGCAACTCTGCGACTCAAGCTTACCCGATGACCGTCAATCTGCTCCATCTATGGATCCTCGCCGTTGAAAACAAAATGCCCGCTCGCTTGATTTTAAGCCCGAAATGGACTTCTTCAGTGTGCTACGCTTGGTTCTCATGACTTGCAAGAATTGGCGCTAACATTAGGCTCCATGGGGGATAGAGTCGTCCCTGTGATGCTCTAAGAACTCCTTCTGCAGTTCCAATTGCCTTCTGTTGGGCTATGGAGTCATTTATTAAGCCGAAAATAAACATAAAAGCAATAAAGACAATATTTACAAAAATAGAGGAGCCGTCTAAGGCTCAAACGAAACATTTCTTCAGGAAATGCCCATTTACTGGGCCGCTAAAGACTTCTTCACCCTCCAAATCCTGCAACTTGTACATGTTATTTAAGACTACTTCAGAGATTTTGAAGGGCCCGATCCAGAGGGCATCAAACTTGTTGTGTTTGCCCCTATCCTGCCTGGGTGCATTCCACTTAAGCACCAAATCTCCCAGCTCGAATTCCTCCTTCCTGACCTTCCTGTCAAAGGCCTGCTTGATCTTCTGCTGATGACTGTGAGCTATGTCCATCACCTGCTCCCTGATCTGTTGCACTTCCACCACTTGATGAATTCTTCTGACCATATGGTCTAGCTCTCCTTCATGATCTTGAAAGAATTTAGCTACAGGTAAAGCGAGCTGAGTGGGAAGCACAGCCTCCGTCCCATAAACAAGTTGAAAAGGTGAGGTGTTTGTTGTCACTCGATCGGCCCATAGAGAGAATTTGAGCTTTGAATCCCAGGCCCTCTTATTTTCTTCCAATAATCTTTTAATGAGTTTGATTAGACTTTTATTGGAAGATTCTGCCAGTCCATTTCCTTGAGGATAATAGGGAGTGGAGTGAATTAGTGAAATCTCGAACTACTCACAGAACTTAACCAGAGGCTCAGACTTGAAAGAAGCAGCATTATCAGTGACAATTCTGCTGGGACAGCCAAATCTGGCTATGATATCCTCCAAGAAGTTGATAATTACCTTGTGTGAAGCACTCCTGGTGGGGGCAGCTTCTATCCACTTGGTGAAATACTCTGTTGCAGTCAGGATCCATCTATGTTGGCCACTTGAAGAAGGATGAATCTCCCCAATGAAGTCCAACCCCCACTGTTGAAAGGGTGTTGAAGCTACTACAGGCTTTAGTGGCAGAGATTTGAGTTGTTGCTTTCCTAAGAACCTTTGGCATTTGATGCAAGCCCTGACTTCTCTGCATACATCAGTGAATAAGGTGGGCTAGTAGTACCCAGCCCTGAGAATTTTGTGGGTCGTGGTCTTCTCGAAATGATGCCCTCCACAAAGGCTGCTGTGGAAATCAAACATAACTTTCTGGGCTTCCTGTGGATTCAGACACCTGAGAAACACCCCTAGAGGATCTTTCCAGTGCAAGACTTGGTCAATAAGGCAATATCTGACTGCCTTGAACTTTAAAGCTCTTGCCTTGCTTTTTCCCATTCCATCAGGAGGCTTCAACTCTTGCAGAAAGTACAAAATGTCTCTGTACCAGGCGCATTCTGCTAGTGATAAGCCACCCTGAGAGCTTTTGTTGGGCGACTCAGATTGTTGATTTCCTGAGCAAGCGTTGATGAAGCTAACCCCCAAGGCCTTGCAATTGGATTCAACCAGCAGCTTGGCTAAACCCTGCCCTTTTACCAACTTGGTGGGCTTTATCTCCAGGTCAAACTCCAGGATCTTAGCAATCCATTTACCTCTTCTCCCATCTATGTCAGGCTGGATAAGGATGTCCTTCACAGAGGCTGAAGGAACGTATGCAGTCACTCTTGAGTGCAAGACATAGACTCTGAAAGCTTTGAGAGCTTTCACCAAGGCATAGGCCTGCTTCTCCATGATCTCATACCTGATTTCTGCATCTCTTAATGCCTTACTGAAGAAGGAAATGGGTTGCTCTCGCCCTTCCTCATTTTTCTGCAATAATACCACTGCTACTGTGTCAAAAGAAGCAAAAGAAAAAATTAGGAAATCCTTGGAATAATCAGGACTGATCAGCACAGGTGCCTCAGTCAATGCCTTTTTTATTTGGACAAAAGATTCCCTAGGTTCAGCAGTCCATTTTACTTCATTTCCCTTTCTGAGCATGGCTGTGATGTGTTTCACCACCTCAGCAAAATTTGAGACGAACCTCCTCAGAAAGTTAATCTTTCCTAAAAAAGCCTAAACTTCCTTTCTAGACCTGGGAAGCAACAGGGTCTGAATTGCCTCTACCCTGCTGGGATCAATTCTCACTCCCTCTACTGATACTATATGGCCTAACAGCTTCCCCTCCTTCATAGCAAACAAACATTTCTTGGGATTTAAGGATAGACCAAACCTCCGGCATTTCAAGAAAACTTTCCTCAAGTGACAGCAGTGCTCTTTATTAGACCTGGAGAAGACTGTGATGTCATCAAGATAGATCACCACAAACTGATCTTTCTCCCCGATGAAGGCTATGTCCATGGCTCGCTGGAATGTTGCTCCTGCATTCATTAATCCAAAAGGCATTTTGGCATACATGAATGTGCCCCAAAGAGTGGTGAAGGCTATTTTTTCTCTGTTATCCGCCAAATGTAAACATGATCAAAGAATTATCTTTACAAAATAGGCCACCTGCATAAATTCTGAAATGATAATTTAACTTATGTATGAAGATCAAAAGGTCCAAAAAAACAAAATTTTAAAAAATGGTTTTTTTCTTCATTTCCAAGGGCCGTGGTGTAAACATTTGAGGGAGCATCGGGAGCGTGGGAGGGAGCACCTAGGGAGTGTTGTTCTGGGATCCAGGAGAATCCAAGGGAGAATCACGCTCCTGACAGTGGTAGGGAGCGTGCCAAAAGGGCCCAAGGTGCACTCCCAAGGGCGCTCCCTGGATACTTCCGCTTGGAGCACAATTCCAGGGTGGTAGCACCCCCTAGGAATTGTCCAAATCACATTTTGGCATGCCCATATCTTTCATCAATTCATCTTTGATCGTGACTCTAGAATTTCCAATTACTTTGGGCAGACTTTGTGTAAACTATGAAGCTAACAACTCAAATCATCTTATTTATTTTCATTTGTAAACTAAACTTCTCACAGAATTCTTAAAAGGGCTCTAGAATGTTATCCATCATCAAACAAGTACTGATATTTGTACCTCCATTGGATCTAGCACGGTTGTAACAAGGCATGTCATTTGTCTACTGGTCATTCTCCTTTTGACTTGTGTCATGGTTTTCAGAATCCTATGCTTTATGAGTTGCATGTAATTGTCCCAGCTCTTTCCACAATTTGCAAGCGGACAAGTCTAGGTAAACCTTATATTTTTGTTGATCATTTCGCTCAGTTACTTTCCAAAATCAAAGATATTATTTTGCAGACACAAGAAAGTACAGTGTTCTGCAAAACACGTCCCTATAACATTCAAGTTGGAGATAAATTCTGTATGTACCTAAACAGGCAACAATTAAAGAAAAGACAACAACATAAACCCCAGCCTTTGCATTATGGCCCTTAAACTATCAAACAGGCAGATGAATCTATTATTTTTCGGCTTGATCTGGCAGCATAATTGGGCATTAATGATGCTGGAATATCACCAATCTCGAGTTCTATCAACCATCACAGTTTGAAGATAAAGTACCACTTGTACTTTCAAGGGGCACAATCCAAGATTTTTAGCCACTTTCAGCTAATGCATTTTTGGATACTGAGGTGTGGACAACACAAAGGAAGTAGGCAACCACATACCTAGTTAGCAAGAAAGGCAGTTTACCTTCACAAGCGAAGTGGATCTCTCAAGCAGCATTTGACCAACAATATTTCCATCTCAAAGAAAAATAAGGGACAATTTCCACTAAATTGGAGTGGTATAAATGAAGCATAATGTCATAATAAAAAATATATGACCTCCTATGAGGTTTGCCTCGAGTGTTTGGAAGCCAATACTAAAACATAATTAATGTCTATCTTGTCCTGTACATAACAAAAAATACAGTTACATACGTGGTAAAGCCATAAATGGCTCCAGATACTCTTGTAATTCAATTAAAGCTCTCATACAAAGATCCTTTTCCTTGTGAATCGTTCCTTCTCTCTCTCTCAGCAAAGTCAATTAACGGTTTCCATCTTGCTCATATCAGCCAAGCAAGCTATATATATATATATATATATATATATATATATATATGGATGGACACAGTATGCTTTGAAAAGGATATAAAAATCATATATTTTATTCGGTTTGATTTCTTAAATTGTCATTTAGTACATCAAAGAACCTCTCTGAATATAGTGCAATGCATGAACAACATATACTAAGCGACTCATCATCTCCAAAAGCTGATTTTTCAAAGGAAATTTGCATGCTAACAAGTTTATCTTAAAACGTCATAATGAAGGAATCAGTTTCCCTGGTAGGATTTGATGCCAATTTCAATAAAGGAACAAAAATACACAAGAAATGATAAGCTTCTGAATGCATTACTTAAAAGTGAATCATATATTTAGTTTCCTCCAGTTTTTTTGCTACTTCATGCATGCCTACATTTTAGACAAAAATCTAGATACATGGGCAAATCATTAGTCCACATAGGTCATCAAGAAGATAAGGGATCTTGGATAGTTAACAAACATATAAAGAACACTTTATTTGCGAAAATGCAAACCTGCAATCTCAAATATGTGAAGATTGGTGTTTCAAGTAGACGAACAAGCTTATCCAGTTGCACCAGAAACTTTACATTAATGTCTTCCTCTACTAGCGACTGAATTACAGCACTGGCATGTGGATATGCCTGTTTAGAAAACATATTAGCATCCATGCAGATAACTAGACCATCATTACACTAATTGGTAAAATATATCAAGACTAACAACTAACCTGAGCCAATAGGCAGAGACTTATTGTTGCCATTGGTGAATGACACCAGGATGAGTACAAGGCATTAAACAAATCTCGTCCAGAAGGGTTGGACAAAGACTGTTTTACAAGTGCTCGAAGTTCGGCCAACTCAGATGAATTAAGAAGGATTAAATTTAGTGCCTGCAAAATACAGGAACAAGATATGGTTACAATTTGTGATCTATTCTTCAAATTCCGGAACTTTCATTTCATTTTTAATCTTATCTCCACCATCAACCTGAACCATAACTGAGGCAAAATCCAAATCAGCTTCTCCTTCCAAGATAGTCGATAACTCTCGATACACTCGTTCAGCATCTAAAAGAATGCATAGCCTCCGTAGGATCAATGTTCCCCGCCTATATAAGCAAAAGACCCTCAAAATTAACTTAAAATAGTGTTAAATAATTTTCCTGGTAATGCCAAGCCTTCAATAAGCATGTGTACAAAACCTTTTCAATCAGTACAATGCAAATGAAAAGACAAGAAAAGTAGAAGATAATATAAATCATACTTCTCAAGAAGTGAATGGTCCATCCGGAAATGATGCACAAGGAAGACAACAAGATGGCGAAAATGTGGTGCATCTCTTGCTATGCAAGCATGTACTTCTAGAACTAGCAACACTACCTGACAAAGACAAGTCAACACAGCTTCTAAAACATTATTAAGCTATTCCATCATATCCGAAATATAATAATGAACAGAGGCATGAAACTTGATAATTGAACAATGAGTAATAATAAAATTACATCTTCAGATGGATCTGAGAGGGCGTCGAGAAGTGCAGGAAAAATATCATCAAGAAATGATATGACCTGATACAAAGTCAAGCATGAACTTGTTAGAAATTGGGAATGCTTGCTGACAAACTATTCTTCTCCAACAATACAGACCAACAATACATTACCACTTGAGATAAGATGACATTCCACATGAACTATTCCCTTGTAACTCAATCCTAGTTCATTGCACTTATTTTAGTTGCCACTGTTTTGCAACCTTTATGGCAGTGGACTGCTTCATTAAGTTCAAAAGTTAAATATGTTGTTGGATGCAAAGCATCACTAAATGAATTTTGAACTACCTCAGCAACATATGACATTTTTTCTTGGGATTGTACCTATGTTGCCTATATTACTTCTGAACTATGAAAGTAGGGCTTGAGGTTAGGTTTAGAGGCACTCTGATTTGTTTGGGTGGAGATCAAGGGGATAATTAAAGTCACACTGGCACTGTACTAAATCATATATAGCAATCTTCTACCTCTTGCCCATTGCCTCTCTAGTTCTACCAGCCAGGACATAGATGTGATAACCAAGAACGAAAGTAACAATAGATCGAAAATCAAAGCCACAGATCGAAAATCCTGAGATTCAATAAATATCATTTTGGTGGGGCATTAGAAAGGTCAATTGGAAGAAGTGGATTATCTTATCCAAGCCATTTTGAGAGAGAAATTTTGTTGTAATTGACCTACAATTCTTAACATCAACACAGAGCCCCTTTTTTGGTATAAAATACATGTACTTTCATTGTGTATAATAATATGATTACTAAGCATTTTATCAAAAATAAAATTGAAATTCAAACAAATTACAGGAGATATTCCTTGATTCAACGACAGTTCTCTGCTGATTGTTGAAATTGAAATCCAAGCCAGATTTGATGGAGAAGAAGCCGGGCAGGCAGGGGCTCAAAATATATAATTCAGGCCGAGGTCTTCCAAAAAAACCACAATCAAGGAATACCCACCAAAATTTATCAAGGATAAATTAGACTCGTGAGCAAACTTATATAATAATAAATTATATTCATGACTCTGGGAAAGAAATTCTGCAAAAACAGGAGGGAGTCAAATGAACCAAAATTGAACTACAAGATTCAATTTTTCCAATATCGAGCAACTGCAAGTACCGAAAGTTGACTTGAAGATCCAATATACATCATTAACAAGTGAGTTGGCATTGGGTAAATCAGCAGGGTATAGATGGAGCATGTGGTACACATAGTAGAACAATTGGGATGTCAAGCAGACCAAAGAGCTCTATGTGCATTGTGGATGTCCTGCTGCCTGAGTTATGTAATGATGTATAAATAGTTGATAAATTAGATGCCTGCAATGTAGGTGAGAGCTGAGCTGAATTAAAATGAGAATTGTACCTAGGAAGTGGGTCTCTAATTCGGTAGGTATCAGAGATTATTTCTAGAAATTAAGTAGTTGAAAATGCACAAACCATGATATTAAGGATATCTTGTCAGCATAGTTACACTATGTCTCAGGATTGAGGGAACAAAGGGATCCAGAAACATGTCTCAAGGATCAGAATATGAAGTGTCACATCTCAGTAAACACAAACAGGGACAGTATGGCAAAAGGCTAAGTTACAGGAACCGTTTGGCCCTGGGTCTGGATCCGGGGATCCCCGTATCGGATACAGATTCAGATCCGGATCCATCGGGATCCGCCCAGGATCCATCTGTGACAGTGCGGGAAAAAAGTTTTGTTGCAGAACGAAACCTTAACCCTCTTGTTGAGGCACCTTAAGTGAAGAGCTTGACCTAATTCCTGGATACCCTAGTGCGCCCTAGCCTAGTGCACCTCCTGGTACTCTCAGCAAGCCAAGGCATCAAGTTTGAGTTTTTGGTCAAAGTCAAAGGTTGACAAAGTCAAAGCAGTCATGACTTACTCTATGAAGTCAAAAAACAAGTTAGAAGGGGCTTCTAACTTCAGAGCATGGAAGACAAGGATTGACCTCATCCTTGCCAAGAATAAAGTGTTGGATATCGTAAAAGGGAAGATTATGGAACCACGATTTGAAGCAGGAAAAGAGAAGGAACCTCAGAACGTTGCAGTTATGGAGAAGTTCAAGGACAATGACATCAATGCTATGAGCATCATAGTGGACTCTGTAAAGGAACATTTCATACCCTACATTTCTCATCTTGACTCATCTAAGAAGATGTACGATGCCCTAACTAACCTCTTCTTAGTCAGAAATATTGGACAAATGATGCGTCTGAAGAATGAACTTTGTGACATGAAAATGAATGATGATGATAGCATAATATCATACTTTGTAAGAATCTCTCAGTTAAGAGATCAACTACAAGCTATTGAGGAAATCATTTCAGAAAAGGAACTAGTAAATATAGTACTCAATGGCCTTCCCAACACATGGGATGCATTTGGCACAAGCATGAACACAAGAACGGAGTATCCCACATTTGAAGAACTTTGGACTTGTTATGCACAAAAAGAATCAAGGATTAGCGCAAAAGAGAAATCCCAAAAGAAAGATGATGATCAAGCCTACACAACAAAGTTCAAGAAATTCAGGAATAAGAAGAAGTTTGACTCCAGGTAGAAACCAAATCATGAAAAGGATATGTCAAAAATACAATGTTTCAACTGTCGAAAATATGGTCACTACAGGAACCATTATCCCGAGTTAAAGAAAAGGAAGGAAACACATGAAGCAACAGTGGCCGAAGAAAAAGAACCCTCAAAGAAAGTCAAGCAAGATGAAGCAGATTTCTTCTTCTAATCAAGCTAACAATTTTCTTCTGTAACATAGTCCTTGTACATACCATGTTTACATAGTTCTTGTACATATCATGCATATCTATTTCTTAGAAGATAAGATGGCCAATGAAACAACACCTATGGAAGAATAACAAGATAAGGATTACTATTACGATGATTACTAGTCAAGTAATGTATCTGAAAAAGGATGAAGTACGTTGACAATCTTTGGTGACAATTCCTGTGGAAGCTATTATATAAGTAACAACTGCCTGATGGGCCACAATCAGAATCAAACTTGAAGAGACCTATAAGGAGTCAAACCAGAAAGAATTCAGTAATTAAGAGGAAATTAGAATTAAGACTTGTGACACTTTGCAGAAAGCAATAAGGATGCAGCCAGAAGCATGGACTCTCTCAGATGGAGGGAGTTGATTGCAGAATTTCAAAAGAAGAGCATTCGTTTAGGCATGAAGCCGAGATTAGGAGGGAGCTAATCCTAAATGATATGATCCGGTGAAGAAGAATCTGTAAAGACTATGTAATATATGTCCATGTTTTTTCATTGGAAGTAGCAGCCATGATAAGCAGCATGTGTTCAGTTTGACTCTAGAAGAAGCTTTTCTTCGAAAAGAAGCCATGAGTATCCTTGGTTTTCCATCTACATTTCTATGACGAAAGGAAGAAGTTGGAATCTTCAGGAAGGAAGGGCATGGAATCTATAGAAGACTCCATGGACCCCAAAGTTAAAGAGGAACATGAGGAAGAACATAAAGAAAAGCCAGAACAACCAGTTATTATACCAAGAATCATAAGACTACCAGCATGACTTGAACCCACTAGAAGCAGTCAAGCAGAAGAAATGAAAGGAAGTTGTGATGAAGAACAATGTATGCAAGAAATTATGAATGGAAGTAGTGATAGATACAAGGCTTTCAGAGCTAGAGGGTTCTCCCAGAAGGAAGGATAAGACTATGATAACAGCTTGTTCCAGTAAACCAAATACATCTCTACTTGAGCCATTATATCCCTTGCAATATCCATGGATTGGAGTTTACATCACTTGGATGTAAAAGACTGTTCTTCCCAATAGAACAATTAAGGAAGAAGCTTATGTAGAGCAACCTCAAGGTTTTAAGGTATACCAGAAATAGACCCATGTATGCAAATGGAAGAAGACCTTGTATGGATTCAAGTAACTTGATGTAGAGCATCTCATGTACAGCAGAAGCATGGTGAAAACTTCCTATGACAGAGAAAGTGTATCATAATGGTTCCTTAGTAGTCCGGGATGATGGATTGCAAATCCATGGAAAACTCCCATGGTGACCGATTTGAAGAAGATGAGAGACTCTGATCCAGTAGACCCATCCTTGTATCGACAATTGAAGGGCTCGTAATGTGTTTGGAGAATACTCTGTCGAATATTTACTTTGTTGTGAAAATAGTTCCAGGTGGAACTTAGCCATGAGAATTGAATAATTGCAAAGCATGCCTTGAAATGTTTTCGTGGGACGTTTGAGTTATGATATACAGTTGCATGGATTTATCGATTCAAATTAGGCAGAGAGTGCAAATAGCAGAAAAAGTGCTTCTTGGATATGTTTCAGTTTGAGCTTTGCCACGATATCATGGGCTAGCAGGAAACAGAAGTATGTTGCACTCAACACTACAGAAGCAGAGTATATTGCAGCTTGTGATACTTGTACGGAAGTAGTGTGGCTCCGTAAGTTGGTTTCTGGACTGTCTGATCAGGTGTTGGATTTGACCGTAATATATTGTGATGATCAGAGTTGTGTGAAGTTTTCAAAGAACCTGGTGTTCCATGACAGGTTGAAGCACATTGAGATCTAGCATTATTTTCTCCGTGATAAAGTCCAGAGGGGAGAAATGGTTCTCCAGTATATCTCCACAGATGAGCAGATAGCAGATATTTTGGTAAAGCCTCTGTCCAAGATGAAAAGTTTGCGTACTTAAGGGATAAGTTGGGGCTCGTGGAGACGACTTCCTTATTGAAAAAGGAAGTGATTACTCCTAGGTTGGGAGGGAGCACTGATATGTTATTGATTTATGGACAGTCGTTTTCCAGTTTGGAAAATGGTCCGGGTTGGGCAGTTCTTTTCTAGTCCGAAAAGTGGTCCGAGATTTCTGACGGACAGTCATTTTTCAGTTTGGAAAATGGTCCAGATCGGACAGTCATTTTTCAGTTTGAAAATGGTCTAATAGATTGTTGATGTACCATAGACAGTGATTCCCCTTGTGGCCAGTGTGGGGGAATGGTCTAGGACAGACATTCTTCTTGGCAGTCACTCTAAGTAGTGGTCAAGTAGAACGGTCTGCCTCGTGAGGCAGTCATTCTTTCGAAATTCACAGTTGTGAGCAGTTTCAAAGAATGGTTTGTTTTGGAGGTTGGTGCAAGACAGTGATTTCCTTAGGAAATGGTCTGGACAATCATTCCCTAGGGCAGACTCATTCTCTCCAAGTTGCACTATAATTAGTGCCAGAGGAATGGCCCAATTAGGTGAATGGTCCAAGTTCAGCAATCTGGGATAGTCATTCCCTAGGGCAGACTAATTCTCTCCAGGTTGCATTGTGATTAGTGCCGGAGGAACGGCCCAGTTAGGTGAATGGTCAAGGTTCATAAATCAGGGACAGTTATTGTTCTATGCTTGAGAAGAATAGTCCAGATAGCCCATGACTGATGCTTCACTTTCCGAGGGCAGATTCTCTTCCAGATCTCACAGATGTGAGTGGAAGAATGGCCCAGATGACTCAGTTTCTATCATGATATTGTTTATGCAAGTTGATATCAGATGATATGATTGTTGTAGAGACTATATGTCTATGGACCGTAGTTGTATGTTACTGTGGTGGATGTGATCCACTCGTAGTGACTATATGTCACTGGTTAGTAGCGGTGCTACTAAGAGTGGTTGTGTACCATTGGATAGTAGTTATATACTACTATGAATAGACACGGTTGTGTTCTATTGGATGGCATTGTTTTGATTGCCATGGAGACTATCTAGTTGGATAGTGATGATGGTGCTCATGATTTGATCATGAGATAGCATGTGTGGCTATGATGGTGCTACTGGTTGAATGGTTTGTTTGTGCTCAAGACCATTGCCTTTAATACCTCCCTAGCTAGGAGGGAGTGTTGATGTCATGGTAGTTGCGAGAGGTATTAACCTCCACGTGTAACCTTTGGCAAGACTAGAATATTCTGGGAAGCAAGAGAAACCCTAAAACGTTGGATAATAACCCTAGAAGACAAGTATGCTCAAGAGAATATTTAATATTGAGTTATTAGCCTCCAGACAGTCAAGTGAGATAGGGCAGTATAAATAGAGGGCACTAGAGCTCATTTGTCACTCACTCACTCACAACTGCATAAGGACAAGAAGTGTGCATGATTGAAGGAAAGCTACAACTGCAGCAGTGGTGACTTGGTTTCTTGGTTATGGTTTGGACTTTCTGCTTGGTCTTTGGTTATTCTTGCTTGGTGCGTTGGCCTTGGAGAAAGGTGCGCTACCTTGGTTGGCTATTGGTCTGCTTCAGGAATTATTCTGTCTGTCAAGGTTAAGGTGCTCGGGGGTGGCCTTTGTGCCTATGGTTGGCTGACAATGTTTTTATATTGTCTATGGTGAAACGAGCACACCTATTTTTCTAACAAGAACAAAGCCTTAGGCATAATCCTTTTGAAACCTGAGAATATGTTGCAACAATTGGTGAAGTCAAGCACAATTGAGTGTAGTAGTCAAGATCATCGAAAAGTCGTAGCATTGTGGAAAGAATAAAATAGCAATTGAAAGTCAGCAACAGGATGTAGGCGCAACGCTTCAATCAATTGGAAAGAAGGTTAGTACATGTGAATAACAATTAGGAAAAAATTGATAGAAACATATTTTAAGTCAATTGTAATATGGGGAGATTTGAGCATAAGGTCATGCTAGACATGAAGATAATTGTGGAGATATACTTGAATAGTGACACCCAATCTTCATCGAGGAAGAGAAGAATGAGTTTGAGAAGTGCTAGCCTCCTTTCACAACCACATGCAAGACAATCCAAAGGTGATTGCACATCAATCTCAATCTCCTCCTCCAAAGGTGATTGCACTAGAACATCACTCTCTTCCATGTCCTCCCCTACCACCTCCTCATGTACATCCTCTAACCACTTAGGTGCCTCCTATGTGACAAGCCTCTCAGTTTCCACCCTCCACTCAATCGTGGCATTCTGTCAAGTTGCTTCACCCACAATGGGAGATTGTATTAGACATAGACACAACATTCAAGCATTGGTATTCTACCTAGATGGAAAATCATAATAAATTTAATGAGCCTTGAGTTATAAGAAATATTAGAGGGTCATAAATTATGATAAATTAAATTTTTAATTTGAAAATTTATAACTTGTTGCGCCTCTTAGTGTGTACTTTTTCAAATACACTCTCACCCTAAAGAGGTACAAATTTGGCTAAAAAACCAAATGGGAAGTCTCTATAAATTTAGTGTTCTTCTACCATAGGTTGTCCATCAAACATCTACAAGAAATAAGATTAAAAAAAGGCGAAAAGAACATTTCCTTACAGAAGCAAATAGGAAAGGAAGAAAAGAAATTAAAAGTTGAAGCAAAAAGAAGCTTACCTGCCATTTTAGTCTTCTTGTCTTGGACATTCATGTCAAATCCAAATGGTCCAATGCCCATCCTATACATGTACATTTATTTTGTAATCTTTGAGCATTTAATCAGATTTGGTGCATTCCTCTAAACCAAATTCTTTTTTACAACCTCAAGGGTTAGAGGACTTCTGGTGGAGGCAAGCATTTGCCCAGGATCTCACAGCGTGGCACCCTTGCTCTTATCTAGAATCCTAGGTTCTTCATATAACATTGTCAAGGTTTCCATCAGTGCCTTCTCAATGACTAATCGTTCTCCTCTATCTGCCCCTACTTGTTATCTCAATCCATGATGTGGATATTAAGCTAGGGCCTTGTTGTTATATCTAAGCCCCTACTCCTTTTTTTCTTTTCATTCTAGCATTACTTGATCATGCTCCTAATGCATTTATGGTGAATCTATTAGTTTAAATTACTTTATGCTTTCGAAGTTGCCTTAGGTACTCCTATACTTTATTATCATTGATTGTACCTTTTTCCTTCAGCCTCGTTGACTATCCATTTTGGTCATTCATTGGACATTAATATGATTATCTTATCTTATCTAAGCACATGTGAGAAATTTGTTGATAACCTCAACTTCAAATCTAAAACCACATGAGTAAGAGAACAAAAGGTTGATGTATAGCCTTGTTGCGTTAATTGTTTGCCTCATCCCTCATCCCCCTTGTCCTCATAATAGATACATATAGCTTCCTTCGCCCTATCCATGGCCTCATGCAAGAATCCCATTGCGAGCTTAATGGATGGTGCACACCTCCTCCAGTCCTACCCAAAATTACTTCTAGAACACTAGCCTCATAATCTCCCATTCATCCACTACAACATTAAATGAATTACCATGTCACTCATATGAAATGAACGATCTATTCAACTCCAACATACATGTGTGAAGACATTAAAGAAAAATCAAGTCGATACCAAAAGTTATAGCTTAGCTAGACACTTAGTTATGCTTCTTTCACCTTGTGTTTCTTTGGGCATCGATATAGAAGTTGCTTTTGCACTCCCACATTGTATTCACATCGGTTGTACCTCATAATCACATTGGCTTACTTTTGTGGTTATTTCTTGGACACTAATATCCTTGTTGCATGAATTGTTTGCCTAATCCCTCAACCCTTTGCCCTCATAATAGATATGCATAGCTTCCTTGGCCCTATCCATGGCCTCATACAACAATCCCATTGTGGGCTTCTCACCATCAATCCAACGAAGAACTTTTACAAAAGGTTTATTGATGGTGCACGCCTCCTCCAATCCTACACAAAATTACTTCTAGTGCACTAGCCTCGAATGACAAACTCATCCATTTTACAACTAAATGAATTACCATGCCACTCATATGAAATGAACAATCTATTCATCTCCAACATACATGTGCAGAGACACTAAAGATAAATGAAGTTGGTAGCAAAAGTTATAGCTTAGCTAGACATTTAGTTATGCTTCTTTCTTTTTCCATCTTTTATTGCTCTATACATTGATATAGGAGTTTCTTTCACACTCCCACATTATATTTGCACCAATTGTACCTCGTAGTCACATTAACCTACATTTGTGGTCATTTGTTGGACATTAATAAAATTATCTTATCTTACCTTATCAAGCTCCAAGTTCAAGTCTCAAAGCTACCCTCTCTTCTTTCTTCCTATCGATTACATCAATTGATTTATTAACAATATGGATAATTTCCATAGTTGATTCAAACATATTCCCACCTCATGCCCTAGAATTCTTGCAAGGTGGTATTTCAAGACAATGATTCCTCCATTCATTTCCTTCCCACAAAACTTGCAAGACAACCTTGCCGAATATGAGGGTCATTAGGCTCACCATATTCCCATAATGGGTCCAAGGCCTTTAGCATTTTTGTAAGGCACTCATCAAACCTAGGGCACAAAAAGAAATGGGAATGAACATAAAACAATGTTGCAAATAACAAATATGCCTAACACTAGCATTAATTATCCCATTAAAAATCAGCAAATCTGACGAACATTGCAAACCCTTGTTCTAATTTCAAAATACAAATGAAATAAAAGCTAAAATTTTAACACATACTGGGAATATGAAAATAGTAAATGGAAATCAATCCCCACTCCACAACAAATCTACCGATTCCAACGAAAACACTCAATTTTCCCTCCTAAACTATATGGAACATGGTGAGTAGCCTCTTTTCTCTTAATCCCCTACTTCTCCTTTTCAAAATGAGCAAAAAAATCAAAAAATTCAAACTTGATAAGCAACCTATAACACCCCCGACAACATGTTCCATCGACTCCAGATAATTGGCCAACATCGCCATATTTTCAAAATATCACAATATATTCATATACCTCAAAAAAATTACGATTTTTTCTGTCAAGTGTATCAGCTAGGTGAAAATGTCACAAAAATCTATCTGATATCATAATATATCAACAATATTTGCAGCACCAGTTGAGAACACCCTCCTGAACCATACGGACCTGAACACGTATCTACCAGTTTAATAGTCTCTAGACACCAGACAAGCACTGATGCAATGAAAAATGGGTCCATCTCCATTTAAGTCAAGACTATCAAATACAATTTTATGCCAAAGGTTTTTTCTTGTGTCTTTTGCAACTCAACAAAAGATGAATCTGTTAAATTTTGAGCTTGACTTATATGTAGATGAACTTTTAGCTTCTTATTCAACACTTTAGAAATTTCAATCCACAATACTGAATAAACTAAATAAGAGCAGCATATACAAGGACACAAAAAATTGCCCTGGGGAAACCCAATGAGGAAGAAAACCCCAGCAAAAGATCTTCCTCTTTATTAATGAATAAGCTTGCAGGTACAAAAACCCAATGGGTTGCTACAGTACAAAGTTCACAAGAGAGTGAGGACGGATAGAGACGTTTTGCTTGTGCGGCTAGTAGATCTGAAGAATATTGTAGATCTGAACTTGAATACTGCAGATCTGAACTTGAATACTGAAGATCTGATCTTGTATGCTGTAGATCTGATCTGGACTTGAATACTGATGATCTGAACTTGAATACTGTAGATCTGATCTGAACTTGAATACTGTATGTTGTAGCTCTGAATTGCAGATCTAAACTATGCATGAACTGAATATCTCTTTGAGCGTTCAATGTAGAATGATAGTAGAGAGCAAGAGCTTTCTATTGAGCCCTAGATCAAACCCAACAACCTCCTGAAACCCTTGCTTGAGAAGGTGGCTAGGTTTTTCTATGTATTGTGAATTAGCCTTCTTGCCCTTTTTAAGTTTTTGCACATGTTCAGATCTATTTCCATGTTGGGTTAATTCATTCTTCTAAAAGATCCCCATCTTGTGTTAAGATTGACTTTCTAGAACCCCCATGGAAGACTTAAGTTCATCTTCCTAGTCATGGAGTTCGACCCCCTTCTTCTAATTGTTCATTGACATAATATAACATTATTACATTACAACTTAGGCTTTTAGCCTTTTAATTCTTCATTACACATTTAACCTTAGTCATTTAGACTAATTACAACATTAGCAAGCACATCTTATCCTTCTCTCATCTTACATGGTCCTCACCTGCTCATAACTACTTTATTACATTAATACGAGGAAGATCTTTTATACTCATATGGTCATTTGATCATTTCACTTGCTAAAAGTGTCTCTTAAGAGTGGCCAGCTCTTAGAGGATCACAGCAAAGAAAAAAAGGTCATCCCACATACCAGTCTAGCTCACAAGACTTGTATGTTCATCCTGACTCTTGCTAAACTCTACCTTGACTTTTGCACTTGGCTCACAAGGTTTGTACCTTGACTTTTGTACTAGGCTCACAAGGTTTGTGTTAAATTTTGAGCTTGATTTAATACTGTAAGTACTTCTTTAAAATTCTGATTGTACTTAACTTAGTTTGACATCATTCATAAATTAGAACAGCAATAATCATAAGAAATTACCAGCATGCAAGATCACAAACATGTACCGTGGGGAAACCCTATACAGGGAAAAAAACCCTATACAGGGAAAAAAAACCCAGCAAACAATCTCCTTTTATTGCGTTAATAATGTATGACCACTTACAAATTTTCCACCATGAAATTCTGCTCTTAAAGAGCTTTCCAAGTTGACTCTGACCTGACTGTGTAACTAAGAGACCTTGCTGATTTATAATCACCTATTACAGACCAGCACTGAAGATGTATCTTTGCTGATATACGTTGCCTCTTCTGGACTGTTACGCTGCCTCTTTATGGTCTGTTATTGCTGCCTCTTATTGACTGTTATTGCTGCCTCTCATTGATTGATACAGCTGCCTCTCATTGATTGATACACCACTCTGTTATAGACCGATATACCACTCTGTTACCACTGTGCACTGGACTGATATACCTCTCTGTTATGCGCCTTCTCAAAGACTGATATACCTCTCAACTTCCTCACCTATTCGCTGCATAACCCTATGTATAGAAAAGAGGGTCGACCTCTTGCTTATATAGGAGTGGAGAGGTAGAGAGGAGGGGGCTCGAATTAGAGGCATGAGTGCATGCTTTTACAACTGAACTTAACTCAGCAATCAGATTTAGAACTGAACTTTAACACTTCTGTTAGGAACTTGCCCTTGACATGATATGCATGTGAACTCCTTAGCATGCACATGACATGCATGCATGCAACATGCAACAAACTTGACAACTTTGACTTTGACCTAGACATGAAACTTTGACTTTTTACAACTTGACTCTTTACAAGACAATTCGACTTTCTTCATGGTGGAAGGTGTTACACGTGCCAACGCACTAGATCAATACATTACATCATTTGCAATATCAAGAAGATTGTTTGTTTCTAGCTCATAGGAATTTTACGTTCAACCTAACTTTTGTTAGATGCCTTGACTTTTGCTCATGGCTTACAAGGCTTGACTAGGCTCACAGAGGTTGTACGTTCCCCCTGACTTTTGCATTAGACTTACATCTTGACTTTTGTCTTAGACTTACGGGGCTTCTACCTTTGCCTTGGCTTGACTCACAAAATCATATAGCATCTCGTTCGTCCTGACTTTTGGTTTGACTCACAGAGGTTGTACGCTCCCCCTGGCTTTTGTCTATATCTCACAAGACTGGTTGATTCTCCAAATCTACCTGGCTAGCCTCAGTGTGGCCCATATGGCCTCTCATTGGAGAATGAATGTCGATGCTGCCAAATTTAATAGTTTGTTCCTTCACCTTGACTTTTGCACTAGACTCACAAGGTTTATCCCAGCATCTCCTTCGTCCTGACTCTTGTCTGGCTTACAAGGTTTGTATGTTCACCTTGACTCTTGCCATGACTCACAAGACTGGTTGATTCTCCAAATCTCCCTGCCTAGCCTCAGGGTGGCCACTTAAGGCCTCTCATTGGAGAATGGCTCTTGACGGTGCTAATTTTAACAGAATCGAACCCTAGAAAATGGGCCTTGGTTCTATGGAAACACCAAAAGGTTTATAAAACTGTAGTTTACCAAAATTCAACCCGTCCACAATGTCACTCTAAACAATTATAGTGTCCATTAGATTGCCAACCCACCCACCCCATTCATTTCTACAAGAGAGGTTTTGAGGGAATAGAAAATTGCCTTGGTGATCAAAAGCCAACCCCCACCCCAAAAAAATTCATTTCCATGAGAGGATATTGAGGGAATAGGAAATTGCCTTGGAAAATGTGTTGGTCATCATAGCAAAAGGCCGAAGTATTGAAGAAGGCATGTACAACTATGCTAGAATATGTGGGAGAAGGATTTGAGCAAGGGCTTGCCAGAAATAATATTATTGGACCTAGAAGATGCACAGTCAATGCAAACTTTGGAGTACAAAAACACAAAATTCAAATGTCAACTATGCCATGACCTTTGTCACTCTATGGAAACGTGTCCTAGAAGGATGATCTAGGAGGTGAACCCCTTGAAACACCTCACAACCACCTCAATAAAAGAGGAAGACAGTGTTACATTTGTTGCAATAAAAGGAAAAATAAGTTACACTAGGATGGAAATAAGAAAAAGGTGAAGGTCAAACAACTGAGGCTAAAGAGACACCATCCTCACCTGTGCTCCTACAAATGTTTGTTTATAGTTCAGTAACACTCCTCAAAGTACCCAAAAGTCCTCTAAGTATCAAAACTCTATTTGTTTAAGGAGCCAAATCCAATTATGCATTGTACATGGATGCCCTTTGGTTTTGTATAGTTTGTCTTTTCTCTATGAGGGCAGAGTTTTTTTTCTTTTTACTTGTACTCTTTTGGTTGTTGGTTGTATAGACATTGACTATCATCCGAGCCATCTGAGAAACAAAGTGGGGGAGAACCATCTGGCTTATTTGCAGTTACATAAAAATTCTATTTTTTTAATTCGTATTTTTCTTAATTGACAAAAAAAAGTTCAAAAGTTCATAGCTAATCCACTTTCCAATAATATTCAATCAAAACTATAAAATTTATTTGTATTTTGAACAAAACAAAAACATGGCCAACGTATCTTATTTTTATAAAAGGCAAAAGTTGAAAATAATGAGCATAACTTTCAAACTAGAGATTTTTTCAAGGTGTAATAAAACCCTATGTTACACCATGTTTCCAATATGTGGGGGATGTGTACCCAATATGTCTAGACAACCCCCCCCAAAACAATTTAAGGGACATCAAGGTACAAGGGTTAGGACATAGGGGACCCTACCCTAAACATATAAATATTAAAAATATATTAATGTTTAAAGTTTAAAAATTTTAAAAATAATCACCAATAATACATACTTGCCTCATACATGAATGATGGCACATACCAATGATTGTTCGATGTTGAATCTTGTGAAAACGCATTGTAAATCCACTATTATTATGAATTTCAGCTACCAAACCATTCCCTATCACCAACAACTATGTAGCAATAGAAAAATGATCACTGCGATTTCTTGTATTTGTTTAGGGTATAGACTAAGGAAAGTTTGTGGGACCAAGTAGAAAAGGATGGGTAACGAGTAATTAGGTTTTGGCACTTTTTTCTATTTTTTTACACTCAAAAAATGGTGTTGAACGTGGGTACTTCTACACATCCCTCAAGGGCATAGGGTACCTCTACATGTACCCAAACCCAAGGAACACGAATTTTGGGTACTTTAACATACCCTAAAGTACTCGATGTATCAAATACTTATGGGTTGTAATGGGCATGTACTCGACATCCCTAGTATGGATTCCCCGTATGGATCGTAATCAATATGTACTCATGTTACACTAAGAAAGCTATGAAGCTCACTTCAACTTATTTGGCCTATGTTGGATCCAATTTCAACTATGTACTTTAGTAGAATAACATAACATTGTTCCTAGTGTTTCTCTTTTTCCAAGGAAAACCTGGCAAGATAGCACCCTCTTCCTCGGAATATTAAGATGGAGGATGGCCCAACTACCAACCACAATAGTGGTTGGTAACCCCAAGGGACTCTACCGGATTTGAACCTATGACCTACATCCTCTCTGTTGACAAAATGCATTGGGTGATTGGTTCAAACAATTTAGTTAACACTTAGGGCTTATGCTTA
>ML845526.1:24073-36615 GCA_009831015.1 Picea engelmannii | reverse complement strand
GTTTGGATTGCCATAAATAAATCTATCTTTAGGGATGAACCACAGTCCGCTCCCCAGGTGGCTGCAAATTTCCTAAGTATCCTTGACACTCTCAACTTGGGAAATGGGCAGGGAATGAAAAAGATTCGCCGAACACAGATGGATCAGATAGATATAGGTTGGCGTTTGGATTTCTTCGATGGGGCAGCCATGGGAGATCAATTAAACTATGGGGCAGGGGGCTGTCTTTACCTATCTGAACATCAATTTTACTATCTTAGGGTTGGATTGGGGTCTGGCACCAATAATTTCTCTGAAATCATGGCTTTAAAATTACTCCTCCTTTTCGCAGTAGAAAAAGGATGCACTTCTTTACAAGTCTTTGGGGAGTCCCTTCTTATCATCAAATGGGTGAAACAAGAACACTTTTGTCACACTGTCAGACTTAGACCATTTCTTGTTTAATTATTAAGGATAATCACAACTTTTGACACTATCTCTCTTTCACATATCTACAGAGAAAGGAATGCATTGGCCAACAAACTTTGCAAAGAAGCCACGTAACTAGAGTATGGAAATTGGCATATTACAGAACACACAGAACATGGAAGTTTTGAATATCACCAACCCTTATAGGAAGGACAAATATAAAGCTAAGACGATCATACCGGAAAGACTTGCTGGAGCATCTGAGAACGCTTCTATAATCCTTATTTCTGGATAATTATTGTACCTGACTTGGAGGTTATGGGGCACAAAAAAAAAGAATGGAATATTTTGAATTTTTTTTGTATATGATGAACATTCAGTTTTGAATTGACAATGTAAGGACAATATATATTTTTCCTATACTCTTATAGAAAATATATATCTGTGGATGTAATTTTATACTACTCTAATAAAATTATGACTTTTTTCCCAGGAAAAAAAAAAATGGGCATTGCTACCCTGGATTGTTGACTATATAACCCTGTGGACCCCTGGATTCAAAGAAAACAACAAGTGGGAGAATGTTGGGTATACGTTATATTCTTTGCATGTGTGTGTGAGGGTGCATCGGGTTCGACAATTTTTAGCGGATTTTGCTATTTTTTAGCAGTTTTCTAAATTAATCCCGGATTAAGGGATTAGGGTTTTGGTATCTATGGAATACCTAAAAACCATTGTATATATTGTATTGTGAATGGTGAAATTCAATGTAATGAATATAAGAAAGGTTTTCTTGATTGAGGGTTTTCGGTATAAATCTCTGTGTACTATGTGAATGAGCCATTGATTAATTTCAGTTTTTCTTAAGAATATATATGCATTGCTTTACTTCGCAGGTTAAAAATTACAGTAGCTTCTTGTTTTTCTTGTTTTTTCTTCTTATAAATTCTATGGAACACAACAATTCTTCTTGGTAGTCGAATTCTTCCTCTTCATATTCTTATTCGGCCTCTTCATATTCTTATTCAGTGTCTTCTTTGTCAGAGTCTTCTACTTCCATGAATATAACTCTTTCAGTCTCACTGTCACTGACTTCATCTTCATCTGATGATGAGATGTCTTCTTTGGTGCATAAGATTTTCTTGAAAAATTTATTTGTGGTTCTTTTGCCTTTATATGTTTTTTTTCTATTTGAGTAATATTCATCATTCCTCTTATTTTTCTTATGACGACATTTGTTAGAAAAATGACCAATACCATCACAATTAAAAAAAATCAAAGGAAACTTACCTCTATATCTGCCGCTGGTTCCCTTGTTCAATATTATGATGAAGTTGGCCACATCTTCATCATCTTCTGATATGTCATTGTTGCTTCTATGCTATTTTTCCTTTTTCTTTCCCTTTTACTTTGACCTTTTGGATTCTTTGAAAGCTGCTTATTTTATATCTGGATTTTCCTGTTCAGTTCTCATTTCATATGCTGTGAATATTCCATGTAGTTTGTCCATGCTTATTGAGTCTAGATATTCCATGTAGTTTGTCCATGCTTATTGAGTCTAGATATGCTCAAAGGAATAGATATTAGTACCTTTTGAACAATTAAAGATTCTTTGATTTCTTCTCCCAATCCTATGATTACATTCACTATTTCATCGACTTGTAAGAAATAAGATGCAATATTCTCATCTTCCTTCATCTTTAGTTGTTCGAACTGACCTATGTAAGTTTGAAGCTTTGATTCTTTGACTTTTGAATCTCCTTCATAAATATTTTTAAGTTTTTTCCAAATCTCTTTAGTGGATTTACAATGTATAAATTTGGTGAATACTGTTTCACACAGACAATTCAGAAGTGCATTTGTGGATTTGGAATTATTTTGACAGAGTTTTATTGCTCTTTGATTTGTTGATGGAACTATTGGTTCTTTGTATACATCTACAACTGATTGACAAATTTCAAATCCCTGCTCTTGTATATATGTTTTTATCCCTCTCCTCCTAAATGCATACTTTCGTCCATCAAACTGCGGTATTCCATTTTTATACATGTTGTTTCTCTCCATTATCTACCTTTCAATGGTTAAACTGATTTCTGAAGGAACCTGCTCTGATACCAATTATTGGATTACTGAGAGGGGGGTGAATCAGTAATAGAGAAATTGATCCCTTTTAACCATATAATGAAAGTGTTATATCAATGTAGCATTATCATCCAATAATTTCAGAGTAAATAAACAATTAATAAATGAGAAATCATACACATACACAATACATCAATGTTTTTACCTGGAAACCCAAAGAGGGAGAAAACCATGGAATTCTTTTTATTATATGTCTTGAATAATTACATTCATTGGAAGCACCAACTTCCTTTGTTTTCCAGCTGCAACTAGAAGGAGGCTCCAACCCCCTAGTTTCTCAGGATACAACCTAAGGGAAGCTCCAAATCCCCAATTCTATGGCTACAACTAGAAGGAGGCTACACCCCCCTAATTTCTCTGGATACAACAGGAAGGTGGCTACAACCACCTATCCTTTCCCTGTCCAACCACCCTGAAATATAAGTATAATGATGGAACCACTCTCACACTATCATTGTGAGATATACCACTGTACAACTGTGCCAACCTGTACCACTGACCTGTAACCAACCTCTACTACTACCTTTCAATCAATCTATACCTGAACTAAACATGTATCAACGAAAATACAATAGATACACGACCTATAGTTCTGCAATACTCATATGTACGTTCCCTATCTGTTATGCATCCCACTTATGTACACGACCAAATTGTTATGCAGCCTACGTATGCCTTCTGAAAACTTTTGACCCTATGTAACTTCTTTCACATAGATCTGTAACCTGTCACTATATCTAGGCTGTATCTATACCCTGTGCATGCATCATCATACATAACCTTTACCCAAAAACTCTATATCTCTCTCTAGTCATGTGCCATAAGTGTGTGTAATCATGAACAAGTATAATAACCCTCACATGATCTAGAATTCAAACCCTTTCTGATATTCAACCTCTCAATACATCAACCAATACAATCTCTCAACCATGTACCACAAAAACCCTTAGCCATATGCCAAGAAATACAATATGTGCCTCAACTCTAACAAGAAGTATCAATGATAAATATACCAACATTGTATTTCTGTAGATATGACTTATATACAAGATCCCATGCAACCACTAGTCTCTCTAGGGAGAATCCTAAAATCTCCATAACCATTTCTCATGCATACATCAAAATCCAAATATTCATAGAAATAAGACATACGTTTTGAACCAATGGATATATCTGATGTATCTAAGAAATGTAGACCTTTCTCGGAGCTTGATCTCAGAATCTAGAACCTTTGCATCTTCATCTTCTCAAGTTTCCATGGCTTTACCCACATGTACACACCCTAATACACTACCAGCCCGCATATGTATGCACCCTAATACATTTTCATCCCACGTACGCCTCAGAAATTAGGTTTTTTTAGTGGTTGTTGTAATTCTGAAACTTTCGTCATCAACCCTTCGTACTACCTCAGACTTTCAAAACTTCAAATGTATCAATGAGTACTTGCAATAAGCCTTACACAAAAATATATTCAATATGTTCAAGTGTTATTAAATGAGAGAGCCTTGACTCTTATTTCTACTTTCATGTAGCATCCCACTTTCCTTATTTTAGGGAGTTCTCCATTGACTTTGTTAATTAAATAATTTCTTTTGCAAACACTTTGACTTTTTGGGGCTTCTAGATGACTCATGAGGGTTCTCCAACTTCACATGGTCGTAACTATCTAACCATAAGGGGTTATGTGATGTTCCACATACAAACGGAAATGGCATGACATGTACTATCCATATATAATAGTCTTACCTACAAATATATCAAAACTCATACCGTTATCCATCAAACAATATTAGGTCCATTACCCAAACCTTTGTGCTACCAGAATTCACTACCAGACTTTCTTCAAGGGTTGAAATCAATGACAACCAACCCAATTAATCAACAGAAAAAACTTTCTTGAGAAGTAAATCAACCCATTATGCATGTAGGTTTTCAACTATTTGACGAAATTCCTCACCGTTTGCTCAGAAAGGAAGCCGAAAGATCGCCTCTTGAAACTGATATGAATTTTCCATTTAAAGTGACCTTTTTGCAGCGATTTCTCCCAAAATATTAACTTTCTGAGGAAAAGACTCACCTAAGAAGTAAATCGACCCATTCTACAAATGGATTTTCAACCATTTGGTGAAATTCCTCACCTTTTTCTCACAAAGGAAGCTAGGAGACCACTTGTTGAAATTGATACACATTTTCCATTTGATGTGCCCTTTTTGCAGTGATTTCTAAGTTTTTCACTTGCAGATTGAGGGTAAATTTTAAGGGTTCTTTGACATAGTGGGAGAGATGGATACAAAACCTATTCTATAGTCAAACTTGGTGGTAACCTAACACCATACAATTATTTTTATTGGAAGCCCAAGGATGGATTCCAACTCAGAAGGAGAGGACTATACAATTTGACGATGGGGACAGAAACATAACCTACTTCAACAATTAAGAAGACCAGATGGGTGAACCGAAAGGATGAGGCCAAACGACTTCTTCTTGAATTTATTTAATCTGATTTATGGTTTCATGTTTCCAACCTAAGAATGTTGAGATATATATACCCACTTGGAGGCTTACTTGCCCAAATTTTAGATGAAATCATTGATACACTTACCTAAGAAAATGAGGAATTGTCAATATTACCTCCTATAGAGAGAAACTTTATCCTAAATGTATAGATGGTTTGGATCATATTGAAAGAAAAAAACTAAAGAGTAGAAAAGAGGAAATATTTTCCCTTTTCATAGGCCCTCATATATGTTAAATCCAAAACACTATCAGACCTCATATATCTATAAAATGGTGCACTTATCAACCATTTATTGATAATCTGATGGATAGGTAATACATGGTTTTTAATGTGCGACCTCATAACAATAGGGAAATCCCACTCTGTTTCTTGAGGAAAATGTATGCAAAGTTTGTTTTCGGGAAACTTGTTAACTATTTTCATCACTTAGAGTTCCATTATGATTGTTTGGATATTCCACACAATTGACCCAATGTGAGGAACCAAGATTAAAACTACCTAATCCCTTGACCTTGTTGGAATTCCCACTTCCAAAGAAGTTGTTTCCACAAACACAAGAATAATTGCTCCATTTGACACAAATTATGGTATGTCATGACACATTTATTGAGGGGTAGGACCATCAACTCCCAGTTAAGCATAACACAATATAGTAGTGAGGGAATACTATCATATAACAATGGTTGTAGTTGTTATTTACATCCATGAATTTTTTATGGCTATAATTTCCATGGTCTTTTAGGAGATATTTCCCATGGTGTATTTTTAAGTGAGGTAAGTATAATGATATGTTTTAATTTTATTATATATATATATATATAATAAAATTAAAACATATCATTATACTTACCTCACTTAAAAATACACCATTATATATATATATAACAATTTGCATTCATGAAGGCACGTATGTCTTTAACCTTGAAAATATCGAAACCCTCGACCCATACTCATTTCTCAGCATTAGAAATGAATGATAAATTAAATGTAATGAATGTGCATATAAATAAGTGTTCATGTGGTTCATGTTGAATGAATTTGTAAAAGGAGACAACAATTGATATTCCAGATTTGATTACCTCCTTTGTTGTGATGTTCTATGGTGAGGAAGGATCACGACCTATTTTGTTTTCTGAATACACTATTCCATACATCAATAAATACACTTACAATAGGTTTAAAGAGGGCACATTCTTGCAAATTTGTATAAGAAAATTTGTCAAAGACTTCTTAGATTAAGTAGAGAAACAAATTAAATTAAAGAAATGAATACCACATTTGGATGTGGTACTTGAAGCCACCCCATCTCATTGGTGGAAACACACAATAGTCACTATAGAATTTGGATGAATCCCAACCAGCCATGAAGTACCATTTTATACCTTCATCTAAAGCTAAGGACCAAGATTATAGATATATTGGAAATTTTGAATATATCATCTCCAAATTTTATTGAGGAAATAGGGAAAAAATCCCTAAATTCATGTGCATAATTGCATAAAATAGTAGACACAAGCAGGACATCCTGAGAATTTTTGGATACAAATGTTTCTACGCATGATCAACTCAATCCCTAATGACTAGTGCATAACTCTTTCTATACAAATGTCTCATTTACTAGTAATATTTTGAAATCCACCTCTAGTTTGAAAAGTATCAAGTCATTTATATTTGATTTCAAGCGGGCATAAACAAACCTTCAAGTATTCTTAAAGAATTCATACTCTATTGTTATACATAAAGTACCCTTCAAAATCTCAAATATTCTCACAAAGTTGGACAAAGCCATGATAGTGATGTTGACTTAGATGTGTTGCATCATCTCGCCTTGAAGGAAACAAAAGGGGAAGGAATTGTAAGAGATATCGTTTATGGGTACATAAAAGGATATACCATGAACCCTTAAATATTAATAAACTGAACATGAACTTAGAAGAAAACCAAAGAATGAAATTACATGGTGATATATAAATACTCACCATGTAATTCCATTCTTTGGTTTTATTCTAAGTTCATGTTCAGTTTCTTAAGGAATCCTTGGTTAAATTGTTTTTCCTCCTTAGCAAGAGATTCAGCTACAACATTCTCGTATCCGTACACATGGAAATAACAGACTTCACTAAATTTGTGCTCCAGATCTTTGATTCTAAGAAAAGTTTGGGCAATACTAGTTTGAGGTTTCTTGAGAATTTGACGAATACCTTTTATAATCAGATCAGAGTCTCCAATTACCATAAGTTAGGAAGATTCATTATCTAGAAGGAGAAGAAGTCCCATGTAAAATGCAATAACCTTTGCTTGATTATTAGTGGTTTTCCATAGTCCCTGAGCAAAGTCCAATATCTTATTTCCTTCGGAGTCATAAATAACTCCCCCGGCACCTGCCGCCCACAACTCCTATAACCATTATCACCATAAAAAATAAACCCCAATAACCATAATCCTTTATCACCACTAATATATAATCCTTATAAACCCTATAGATGATACCCCTTACAACCCATAACCCTTGAAATGCCTAAACCTTGATATTCTTATCACCCCTAAAACCTAAACCCTATAACCTTGAACACTTAACTTCTATAAAATTAATCACGAAACCATACAAACCCTAACTCATAGCATATATAACTCCTAAAACTTCTAATAAGGTTCTCAAAGAACCCTCATACATTGGCATAAATTACAAAAGCCTTAGACTTGAGAAACTATAATTTTATAACAATAATTCCTATAAAATATATCACCCATCATATAAATAAGAGATAATAAGAAATTTCAATTATGTACACACAAATGTTAACTCTTAACTGGTATAACCTTAATCCCTATAAGTTTTATAACCCTTAAACTATGTAACTTTTATAACTTCTAATTTCTATAACCAAAAATCCATATAACATTTACCCCATAAATTGATAGCCACTAAAAACTAACCTCTATAAGAATTAAAATCCTTTATCCATAAATATTATAACCCTTAACCCATATATCCCTTATTACACCTAATAAATTTCACCTTTAATATCTAAAACCCTTAACAACTATCTTAAATAACCCCTCTCTGTAACCACATGTAAAATTTATAAACCCTGTAAAGTTGAATCCTTATCATTATCATCCCTATCTCCCCTTTCATAATGCCTATATTTTAAATTATAACAACTAGCACCCCAAACTATTATAAACCCTATTCATTGATCTCTAAAACCTATAAACCCTATACATTAAAACAATATCATTTCTAATCCCTAATAGTTTAGGGTGATATTCATTAAAATTTCTCCTAAACCTTCACATATAATTCTAATACCATTTTAATACTATTTTTTATAATTTCTAACCCCTTTAAGGAATATTTAATTCCTTAGATAAATCCCTTGTAACACTTATTCTTTATAACATACAATTCCTAACCCATTTAAACCCTAACCACGCTAGCATTGCAACCTCTAAGACCTATAGCTCATTTCCCCTATAAACTTAAATCGTTAACACTTATAATCCTTATAAACCCTATAATTCTTAACTTATATAACTCTTATAACTACTGAATCATATTACCATTTATACTTAAATTTTATAACCATTATCAACTATATATTCATTAATTTATGATACCATTTAACAACTATTATTTATAATTTATAACCTCTTTAATTCCTAAGACAAATCCACTTTGACCCTTATTCTTTATAACATATATACCTAATCCATTATAACCATAATCCCTCATAACCCTTAAACCTTATGAACCATTGATGGAGGAGAATCACTATCAAATCCAGAAAAATAGAAGTTTAAGCGAATCGACACCTCAACACATTGAAAGAGCCAAACCGACTCTTAACCATCTTGGTAGTGGTGTGGAGATTTTTGAATTTCTCGTTAATTAATTAGTTGTATGTAAAACCAGGCCACTGTTTGAAATGTCGGAGTATTGTTAATCCTTACACGATTGTAAAATATTACAGGTGTAGGATATTAGCCCTTATTAGTCATTAGGTTGCATTTAATTAAGTTGAGTAGGTAACTGCTAGAGCATGGTGTGGCAAAACTTAGATAGGATGGAGAAGAGCTCGAGAGCCAACTTCTTAGACACGTTTTTTCATGGGAATATGTCTATAAGAGGTAGAAGTTGTAACCATGAGTTTTTGGAACTAATAGAACATATGATAATTTATCCAATTGTGTATTGTTGATATCGTTCTATAGTTTTACTGTTGTTATGAGTTTTTGTGAATGTATGAGGTTCATGGTGAATGGATGAATTCATGAAAAATTGAATAAGTTTCAATTGTTTCTCTTCTGTAAGTTTATGCAAGGAGTACATATTGAATGCAAAGAGTGCGTGTGAGAGAGTCTTTTCACTCGAAGATCAGAAGAGATAGCGTGGAATTTTTGTATGCATAGCGTGCATATTGGACGAAAGGAGTGCCTATGCGAAGTATTTGACTTGGAAAAAACTTTCGAGAAATAACTCGAGTTTTCTCATAAGAAAGTGCATAGGTCCATTCCAAGGAGTGCACAGGACCAAAAATTGACTAAGTGTGGAAGAAATTCCTTTGAGGAATTCAAAGTTCAAAGGAAGAACAAGTACAAAGAATTTAGCGAGAGAAATCCTTCAGAAGAAGAATTTTTGAAGGGTTGACAAGTTAAAAGGTTAAGATTCGCCCAGGAGGATCCAAATCATTTTAGACCGTTAGATCTTGGAGAAGTTGTGCACTAGATAGTCGCAAGGATCCTTCAAAATTCGCAAATCATAATATTTGAAGTAAAGAGGGGTGAAAATCTCTGAAGCACGAAGTCGTGAAGTTTATCTTGACCATTGGTTGCGGGAGAGATAAGGACCGTTGATTATCTAGGGAGAATCCGTGGTTCGAAATTCAGATGAATTGGAAGAGTCTGTACTCAAAACGTCTGAAATCCGAAGCTCGAAGCGCTTAAGGATTTAAGCCTAGGATCACAACCCAAAATCTAAGAAAATTAGAAAGAGTTCTTAGAAGGGATCGCAGGTGTCATATGACCTGCAAATAAAGATAAAAAGGGACCCGTTTAAAGCGTTCTAGATCTATTGAAGATACGAAAGAGATAATCCCACTCAAGACTTTAAGATCCTAGACCGAGAGGTCACACAACCCTTTGGAGAGAAGGGGGGTTTGCACCAAGTGGTATCAGAGCCTAAAAAATCTTGAAGTTGTACTCTATGTGTTAGAAACAATTGAAACAATGCCGCGGAGGATATGCGTAGAATCACCTATGGAAAATCGTTCTGTAGGAAGAGAAATGAGAGAGCTTCATGCAAGATTGGAAGCGATGGAAGCAATACAAAGGAGAACACTTGGGGTTGGAGATGTCAGTGATGCAGAGAGAGAAGAAATAGAAGTTGGAGAAGATATAGGGGAAGATGTGGCAGAACGCTTATTGAAAGCTGTTGTGAAGTTGGGGGCTAGAAAAGAGATAGATATCCTAATGTATGAGGGTAACCTGGATGCTGAAGAGCTATTGGAATGGATAAGGTCCATGGATAAGTATTTCGACTATGAATATGTCGACGAAGTGAAGAAGGTGAGACATGCTATCACCATATTAAAGGGACATGCAAGACTGTGGTGGGATGAACTGCAGGCAGAGAGGAGGAGAAAAGGAAAACAAAAGATAAAGAGTTGGGATAGAGTGGTATCCAAACTGAAGGCTAAATTTGTACCCAAGGATTATTAGATAAAACTATTTAGGAAGTTGTAGAACCTAAGACAGAGTGGTATGACAGTGAAAGAGTACACAGAAGAATTCTATAGGCTGAATATGATGACTAAACAAAGGGAGAAATATGATGAAAACGTTTCCAGGTATATAAATGGATTGAGGTATGAAATCCAGGATGGGATCAACATGATGACCATAAGGACAGTGGAGGATGCTTATCAGATTGAACTGAAGGCAGAAGAAAAGTTGGCCTGGAACCAAAGTCAGCGAAGCAGAGGCAGAATCTTAAATAGAGGTAAGGTAATTGTCTATGATAAGGCACCGAAACCTAAGGATGAGATTGAGAAATCATATGGTCACTTTGAAAGAGGAGGAATTTCCCAAATAAGATAGTTTGGTGGGAGAAATTATTTTCCTTGAGGAAGAGGAAGAGGTACAGGAGGTGAAGTTAAATGTTATGCCCATGGAAAGACAAGACACATGTCTTGGGAATGCCCCAAGAAGAAGAAAGAAGGAGGAGGATAAGAACACATTTCTAAATCCTAGAAGAATGTGGAAACATAAGCAATAGAAGGAGGACAAAATCTTATGATGCGGAAAGTTCTTCTAAAACCAGATAAGGAAATGGAAGAATTAGTTCAATGAATGAGGTTGTTCATGACTACTTGTAAAACAAAGGACAAAGTTTGAAATATTATTATAGATAGTGGGAGAACTGATAATTTAGTATCCATAGAGATGGTGGAGAAGCTGGAGCTGGAGACAACTTTCCCAACTATCGATGACAAGAGATCCTGCCACTAATGACTGAAAGACTCAAGGTACTCATAAGACTCTAGGCCCCGTTTCTTGAATAAATGGGCTATTGTCGATGGAAAGAGACCTGTTGAAAGGAGAGAATTAAGGCATCTCTCATCAATCAAAATGAGGTACAAAGTAGGAGCTTCATGATTTGGTGTAAATCGGACGAAGAACAAGTTCACGAACCAATGACCCTGTGCATATTTCTCATGTGCCAAGTGAAAGTGGTACACAAAAAAGACCCTCTGAATAACATCCAATGATGAAACCTGCTGAAAAATTAGAGGAAAACACCAATAAGGCTAATGGAACCCAAGAAACTGCATGAATTCCAATGTGTGAATAGATGTCTTGCCATCAAACACAAGGGAAACCACCCAGTCAATGACCAATGATGAAATTTCAATTGTTGGTTTCAAGGTTACCTACCAATGATGAAAGTAGGGCCAGGGTGCATGATAGGACTACAATATCATGTGATTCTGAAACAAACTAAGGGTATGGCCGACATGCAAATTCAAGAGTTCTGAGGAGTGGCCAACACATGTTGATAGACTTCCTTTGAACAAGAGAGTGAGACATATGGAGGACTCTGACATCATAGACCTATTGATGAAACAATGAGATGCAGGAGGCATCAATGAAATTCTTTGTAGGGATCAGAAGAGTAACCAGTCGGTAGAGAAGACTCTGTAACGAGCTCATCTTCCTAAGGCCATGCTAATCCCAAAATTATGATGAATGGACTCAAATAAAGGAGACACGACTTCTTCCGATAAAAGATAATATTCCCTTCCCACCCATCTTTTTTTGTTTTTTCATAACAAACGAATGTTATGATACAGAGGAGGAAATGAGTGTCGTAAGTAAGAAAAACTAGTTCTAACAGTGGAATGTACCTATGCTCAATGCAGGGAAGTGCATACGGGAGATGGAAACTTGGGGGAATGTTTCCTCCTAGGTA
>ML845525.1:43913-60095 GCA_009831015.1 Picea engelmannii | reverse complement strand
AGTTACAGTGGGTTTTGTTGTAGGTTGTATCCCTTCATTTGCTGGATAATAATAAAGGAAGGACCTGGCAATTTCTCTGGTGGACGTAGCCCACACTGGGTGAACCACGTAAATCTGTGTATCTCTTGTATTGTGTGTCTTTTGTGTTTTGTTTCTTCATTTGTTTTATTTTATTGCTCCGCGGTCCTCTTTTTCTAACAGTCGATTCCCATTCATCCATCCTCTGTTGGAGTTCATTGGTCGGTCCTCCATCTGAAATCATTTTTCCTCTGCGTCTAACCTCTACATACCCTCACGCATCTCTGAAACTAGAAATGGTGAAGTTGTCCTGTGGTTCCTTCCTGAGAAGCCTGACGCATCTTGTAACCGCCTGAGCCTTGTTATGTCTTAGTGTTCGATTGTTACCATTTGGTTGTTAATAACCGTTTTCCCTGTTGTTTTTTTTGTCACTCGTACCTTGCTGGAACTAAGTCGAAAGTGGTTAAACAAGTGGGTTTTCAGGCTCGTGGTTGAAGAGGTGGGTTGTCAAGCCTGTGACCAACTCTCTCCAGGTGAGAGAGTTTTTTGGGAAGTGTTTCTCTCCTAGAGAGACTCCAGCACCAACTATGGATCTCTAAGAATTATTGATCCGGCCTATTGCCGAGACCCTAAGAAGGGAAGTGGAGTAGTTGATGGATTGTGGAATAGTAAAGGTGCATATTCCCGGGGTGGAACAGGCATGTGTGGAATGAGATTTTGTGGGTAGTGGGCATAAGAAGGCTCCTGGAGAAAATCCTTCCAGTTGCACTGTGCAGTTTCATGTGACCTTAGCCTAGTGTAGGATTCCCTTGCCCTGGGTGCAGGAGCTTAATCCCAGCTTGGGGGTGACCCACTATTGAGCATGATGAGCAGTGTGGTCTTTGTCTGGGAGGTTCGTGGAAGGTCTGCACATAGTTGGTGGATTTACTCCAGCTAAAAGATAAGTATCATTTGTGTGCCTAATTATGTATGTTATACATGTTTGTGCTACTGGTAAATGTATCATGTGTTCCATTTCATGTGGATTTACTGTCAATCTTGTTTGAATCTGAATGGTAATAATAACTCTATGTTATATGTTTTATTTAGATTAAAATTCATGTTGTGTGTGTGTGTGTGTGTGTATGCGTGTGTGTGTGTGCGTGTAAATGTTTCGCGTAGTAGAATTTCTCGGCAGTGGTGTTGATGGTTGGGGATCTTACAATATGGTATCAGAGCTAAGTAATTTGTCAGAGTAGTAGATTTTCTCATCCTGTTGGTGGTTGGGGATGTTACAATATGGTATCAGAGCCAAGGTTTCAATGTTGAGCCTGGATGGGCCATGTTAGTGGAAGTTGAAGAAAAATATTCGGAAAGAATTATTATCGAAGTAGACAAAATTCAAGTTTAGAGCCAAGGTTTCAACATCGAACCTGGATGGGTTGGATAAGTGGTCTTTGGACCCAGGGTTCCGAGTGGAAATTGTGTTTGGAGGAACCAATTTTGAACCTCAGAATGCTCTTGAGTGCCAATAGGTTACTTTGGTTGTGTTGCGAAGCTCAGGAGGGGTAGTGGTATTATAAAACCTTGGCAGGCGTGGTATTTGTCCACAGGGAGAGATATCACAACAATGGTAGTGTTAGGACCATAGGATCTATTCAGAAGGAAGGGAAATCCTTTATGACCATCAGATCTGGAGAAGGTGCAAGAGGGTTATCCTGGAAGCCCTTCGGACTTCGCGACATTGGTGAAGTGGGATGCAAACATAAGAGGAAGTCTGAAACCCAAAACTCTAAAGTACCAGGGAAGATCTACACCATAGATCAGAGGAAAAGAGCTTGACCATTGGATCAAGAAGACGAGCAGATTGTAATTCCAAAAGTTTGACGATCGAAAGAAGTGGGATGTGCGGATGCACAAACCTTCGAAGCTTGAAGTTTTGAAGCGAAAAGTAGACGTGGTGGGGCCAGATGATGTCGCCAAGGGTGACATGGACCTTTCCTAGGCATGGCACCTATCACCACTTTAGATGGTGACATATGTATTATGTGGACCCGAAGGGTAAAGAAGTTCGGAAGTTCAAAAGTCAGAGATTGGAAGGAATAAAGAAAGAAAACTCTTGAAATATGAAGTTTTGAACCTCTGATGCTCAGAAGTATCGAACTTCTGAAACCCCGAAGCTCTGAAGTCCCGAAACCCCAATGACGGAAGTCCACAATGGGTATCAACCGTTGGATGTTGGGTAGACGTAGACCATTGATCCACCCTACTTCGGGAGTTGTTAGTTCGGAACTCGGAAAATGGTTGTGATGTGCTTTGAATACTTCTGAATCCAAAGGCCTGAAGTTTCGAGTAAGCACCTATCGATCTAGTGCTTAGTCACATCCCTTGATTGCATGGGTTGGGATCTAAGAAAAAAGGGGATAGTGCCTGAAAATTTTAGTAGAGCAGAGATCAGAAAGAAGAAATCTATGAGGATTCTTGATTGAATGAGAATCACAAAGAATGAAAACTGAATGTTTTCTTGAATCAAAGTGGTTTATGAATGCCCTGAAATTTGTTAAGGGATGATCGCCTGGAAAATTTTGGTTGACTGCACATTGTGTTTGCAGAGTCAACGATTGGAAGCACTGAACTGAATTGTTGTAGAGTGCGGAAAAATGGAGGAGGCACAAAATGCTTCCAGCTCATAGAATGAAGCAAGAGGAATGGATGTCCATTTGGGATTTTAAGGATCGAACTCCAATGGGCATGGAGAAGAGATATACAAGGAAGGAAAAATTATGAAAATCATTGAAATATTGTAGAAGGATGTTTAGACTCACCGAGAAGATAAAAGAAAGCTCATGAAATCCAGGAATCAATAAGGAGAATTCAACTTAAAGTTGATGTGAAGCCTAGAAAGGATACAAAATAAGTTGGATAAGGAGACTGGATCAAGAAAAACAGGGAGTCGCAGGACCCCTGAAAGGAAAATAATATTAAGAAGCGTTAGTAGGCATCGTCGTCACTCCTTGAAGCAATCCAATAAGGAGTCACACAGTATTTCAAGCCCATCTCCTACCATAAAGCATAGGAGATCTGAAGTGGATGAACTGAAGGGAGAAATGAACAAGATTAAACCTCCTACGCTTGATGGAGAGCACCAGAAGGAGGAATATGTTGAGACATGGATGCTTGGCATGAGGAAATACTTCCAATGGCAGAACTATTTTTCTCATGCAGAAGGAAGAATTGTGATGTATCAACTGAAGGGAAAGGCATCCATGTGGTGGGATCAGCTTATGCAGGTGCAGCACATTAGAGAGAAAGATGTTACTTGGAAAGAATTCAAGAAGTATTTTGAAAAGAAATACTTGACTAAAATATACTATGATAGAAAGATGAAAGATTTCTTTGAACTCAAGCTGGGCAACATGTCCATTGATGAATATGAACGAAATTTTTTGGAATTGTTGAAGTATGTTTCGTTCATCAAAGATGAGACTGTCAAAATTCAAAGGTATCTGAGTGGTCTGCCACCTTCCATCGATGACAAGATCTAGTATGATGATCCTAAAACTATGGAAGAAACTATAAGGAGAGAAAAATGTTTATATGAGCAGAAAAGAGAAAAGCCCACTTTTCAGAAGGCTTGGGATGACCAGAAGAAGAAGTTCAAGAAAGAGCAGAGGCAAAAGGGGAACAAACCTCCCTTTTTCAAAAACAGTCCTCGAGGACAGCCATCTTTTAGGGAGCAGATAATGACTGAAGTAGGGGGACAAAGGCCAAGGCATATGCTCATTCAGTGTTGGGGTTGTCAGGGAAACCACAAGTACATATATTGTCCCCACAAAAATGGGAAAGTGAGAGTTGTCCATAATGTTCAACAAGATGAAAAACTGGAAGACATGGGTAGTAGAATACCAAGGATCTATGCAGCCCTGGACAACAAACAAGTTGAATATCAATCACATATGATTTAAGTGGAAGCTGGCTACATGAACCAAGAGAAAGGTTACCGAATTGGTTAAGTCTTGTCCAGTGGACATGAATGGACTGAGCACAAGGGATGAATTGAACTTCTTACCTTTAGGTTCCTATGACTATCTAATTGGGATGGATTGGTTGGACCAGCACCATGCCATCGTAGACTACCATAAAAAGGCATTCACTTGCCTATATGAGGAGGGGAATTGGAGAATATTCCAAGGAATTCCCAGAGTAGTTGTTGTCAGAGAAATCTCAGCAATGTAGCTGAAGAAGTGCTACAGGAAAGGCTGTCAATTATTTGCAGCCCACATGGAGGAAGCACCTAAGGATAAAGTATCAAAGATTGAATACCATGTGGTACTTAAGAAGTTTGAATATGTATTCTAGAAAGTACCCAGACTACCCCCGAAGAGAGATATTGACTTCTCTGTAAACCTGATTCCTGGAGAAGATCACGTATCAAAAAACTCCTTACAGGATGAGTACACCAAAGTTGAAAGAACTACAACTGCAGCTTGAAGAGCTTTTGAAGAAGGGGTATATACACCCAAGTGTGTCACCTTGGGGTTCCCTAGTCTTGTTCATGAAGAAGAAGGATGGGACATTGAGATTGTGTATCAATTTTAGACAATTGATCAAAGTGACTATTAAGAACAAGTATCCTCTGTCAAGGATCGATGATCTCTTTGATCAATTGAAGGATGCTAAGATATTTTCAAAAATAGATCTCAGGTCAGGATACCACCAGGTAAGAATAAAGGATGAAGACATCAGTAAGACTGCCTTCAGAACAAGGTACGGTCATTATGAATTCACACTGGTGCCATTTGGGTTATCAAATGCACCCACTGTCTTCATGTGCCTAATGAATGGTGTATTCAGGGAATATCTAGACAAGATTGTCATAGTATTTTTGGATGACATCCTGGTGTATTCAAATTCAAAGGAAGAGCATGAACAACATCCGAGGATGGTGTTGCAAGTGATAAGAGAGCACCAGTTATATGCCAAATTGAGCAAGTGCTCATTTTATCAAAAGCAGATCCATTACTTGGGGCATATAATTTCAAAGGATGGGATAGTCGTGGATCCTGAGAAGATAGAATCCATTAGAGAATGGTCAATGCCAAAGAATGTGATAGAATTCAAATCCTTTATGGGTCTAGAAGGCTATTACAGAAGGTTCATTGCGGGATTCTCAAGGATATCTCACCCTATCACTTCCTTGCAAAGGAAGGAGAGGAAATTTAAAAGGACAGAATATTGTGAGAGAAGCTTCCAACAATTGAAGCAGTTGTTAACGAGTGCTCCAATCCTGAGGACTACAAATCCAAATGAGGATTTCATAGTGTGTACCAATGCATGCAAAGAAGGGCTGGGAGGATTCCTTAGCCAGAATGGATTTGTAATATTTTATGAGTCCAGGAAGTTGAAAGAGCACAAAAATAACTATGCCACTCATGATTTGGAGTTGGAGGGAATCGTTCAGGCTCTGAATAAATGGAGGCATTACCTCATGGGAAGGAGGTTTGAACTAAGGGAAGACCATAACGATCTGAAGTATTTTTTTGATCATCCAACCTTAAATGCTAGGAAAATTAGATGTTTGGAATTACTTTGTGAGTATGACTTTGATATCAAGCATATCAAAGGAAAAGAGAACAAGGTGGTTGATGCACTCAGCAGGAGAATGCATGGACTACATGCTACATCCATTAGAATGTACCAAACTAATATTAAAGGCATAATTTTGGAAGCTGCAAATGAATATCTATAGCACATGGAATTGGTAGCAAAGCTACAACAAGGTAAGATGCTACAGAGAGTGGAAGAATATAAGTTGGAAGTTGATGGAACACTCCTGTACAAAAACAGAGTTTATGTACCTAATGTCTAGGAATTGAAAATTACGATTTTGAAAGAAATGCATAATGTGCCTTATGATGGGCACCCTGGATATCAAAAAACTATGGCAGCAGTCAAGAGCCATTACTTTTGGCCAAGTATGAAGAAGGAAATTGCAGAATACATCCCATTAAAGACTACTCACAAGGTAGCTAATGTTTATGATATCTTTATGAGGGAAATATCACGATTGCACGACATTCCTAAGACAATTGTGTCTGGACGAGACCCAAAATTTACCTCAAAGTTCTGGAAGGGGTTATTCAAAGGGTTTAGAATGAATATGAACTTTAGCACAGCCTATCATCCTGAGTCTAATGGGAAGACAGAGCAGGTGAATAGAGTAATATAAGACACGCTAAGGATGTATGTGATGGAAAAACCATCTAAATGGGAAGACTACCTACACTTGGTATAATTCGTCTACAACAATGGGTTTCAAGCATCATTGAATATGAGCCCATTTGAAGCACTTTATGGCAGAAAGTGAAACACGCCAGTAAGATGGGATAATCCATCCAATAGAAAAGTGGTTGGGCTAGAGGTTCTCAAGGAAATGGAAGAACAAATGTTGAAAATTAAGCAGAATTTGAAGGTTGCCCAAGACAGGCAAAAAAGTTGAAAATTAAGCAGAATTTGAAGGTTGCCCAAGACAGGCAAAAAAGTTATGCTGATAGGAATAGAACGCACAGAGAGTTTAAAGTGGGTGATCATGTTTTCTTGAAAGTGAAAACCAACAGAAGTTTCCTGAAGCTGGGAAACTGTTCCAAGCTAGCAGCCAGATTTTGTGGACCATTCTAAATCCTAGAAAGGATTGGACCAATTTCATATATGCTTTCATTACCTGCATCCATGATTGTACATAATGTGTTTCATGTCTCATTGCTTAAGAAATATATACCTGATGCTAATCATGTTATTGATTGGAATGTGATTTAGGTGGAACAAGAAGGTGTCTTGGAAGTGCATCCCATGCGCATATTGGATCGGAAGAGAAAACAACTCAGGAATCGAACCATAGGGCTCATAAAGGTCCAGTGGAACTGGTACGGTCCTGAGGACGCGACATGGGAGCATGAATATGTTATGCGGGCATAATACCCACATATTTTTTAAGATTTTGGAAATCTTGTTGATGTTGTGTAAAGAGTTGCACTGAGGACAGTGCAAAAATAAGGGGAGGGGATTGTAATATCCCCAAGGACGAGCCCCAGTTGTATTTATGAATTGTAAACATGTTTTGTAGGCTAGTGAGCCGAGTGTTGATAAACTGGTGGGCTTATGTTTTTACTAGGCTGGAGAGCCTAGGTGTTAAAGGCCAAGAGCCTGATTTTGTATATGTAATTATGCAGATCATTAATAAAATATACAAATTGCTATGTCTAGATCAACCACGAAGAAAGAATGATGGGGGACTAAGCTTCCACAAGCTTGGGTAAGGGAGGAGGCTAAGTGTGTGGGCCTAGGAGATAAGCTAGGGGGATTACCTCTAAAGGGGATAATAATTTATTATTATTCCCTAAAGGCTAAGGTGGACAATTGACCAAGTGTTGTCCTAAGTTCTTTGAAAAGGAACGTATGCTAAATGAAGTGCATGCAGCTTCAAGAACACAGGTATTGACCTGGGTGCATGCAGTTAAAACCCAAATATTCAAACCATGATGGGGGCAATTCCCATTCATCCATCCTCCTTCAGAGTTCGTTGGTCGGTCCTCCATCTGAAACTTTTTTTCCTCTGCGTCTGACCTCTACATACCCTCATGCATCTCTGAAAACCAGAAATGGTGAAGTCATCATGTGTTTCCTTCCTTAGAAGCCCAATGCATCCTGTAACCTCTTGAGCCTTTCTATGTCTTAGTGTTCGACTATTACCGTTTGGGTGTTCATAATCGTTTTCCCTGTTGATGTTGTTGTCACCCGTACATTATTGGAACTTAGTCGAAAGTGGTTGAAGAAGTGGGTTTTCAGGCCCGTGGTTGAAGAGGTAGGTTGTCAGGCCTATGAGCAACTCTCTCCAGGTGAGAGAGTTTTTTGGGAAGTGGTTTTCTCCTAGAGAGAGTCTAGCACCAGCTATGAAGCTCTAAAAATTCCTGATCCAACCTATTTTCGAGACCCTGAGAAGGGAAGTGGAGCAGTCGATGGACTGAGGAACAGTGAAGGTGCATATTTTCGGGGTGGAACAAGCATGTGGGGAATGGGATTTCGTGAGTAGTGAGCATAAGAAGGCTCCTGGAGAGAATCCTTCCAGTTGCACTGTGTAGTTTCCTATGACCTCAGCCTAGTGTAGGATTCCCTTGCCCTGGGTGGAGCTTATTCCCAACTTGGGGGTGACCCACTGTTGAGCGTTATGAATAGTGTGGTCTTTAGTTGGGAGGTTCATGGAAGTTCTGCACATAGTTGGTGGATTTACTCCAGCTAAAAGATAAGTATCATTTATGTTCCTAATTATGTATGTTATTCATGTTTGTGCTACTGGTAAATGTATCATGTGTTATATTACATGTGGATTTACTGTTAATCCTGTTTGAATCTGAATGGTAATAATAACTCTGTGTTATGTGTTTTATTTCGATTAAAATGCATGTTATATATATGTGTCTGTGTGTGTCTCTGTGTGTGTCTCTGTGTGTGTGAATGTTATGTGTAGTAGCATTCCCTGACAGTGGTGTTGATGGCTGGGGATGTTACAATATGGTATCAGAGCTAAGTAATGTGTAAGAGTAGTGGTGTTGTCCGACCTGTTGGTGGTTGGGGATGTTACACCATAATACCTTGATAAATGAACATCACATCAAAACAAATGAGAGACAAACAGGTGGTGCTCCCAGGTACGGGGAAGGATGTCAGTCCGTCAGCTCGCAAGATGCCTCCACATGAAAATAAATGTAAGAATCGGTGTTATGTACCCTTTGAAGGATATCTTCCTGGTTGTGATGGGACAATTCAGGTGTCAGTTACAGGCTCAATTGGATTTGGTTAATGAAGTTCTTGTGGGTGGACGTGGATGAGACATTTGTAGTTAATGGAGGTCCAGTTGTCCTAGTACACCCCCTGGTTGTCATCATGTTAGTCCATGGTAGATCACTTAGGCATGAGAGAAAATTCAAATCACTCCAATTTTATCACTTTTGCATGGATATGGAATTTTGGTTCATTGACAGTGAAGACCACAGGGAATTCATGGGCCTGGAAGGGAAGAAATTTTGGTGTATTAATTCAACACAACAAGCAACGAAGGAATATTGGAATGTCTCCATCATCGAAGTAAAATTCAAATTTCTCCATCATCGACAAGTCATCATGGGTTTGGGCTTTAGGTTCATTGACAGAGGAGAGAATGATGCTCTCATAGGTTTGACGGGGAATCAATCTCAGTGGAGAAATTATGTGCAGCAAGAAGAGGAGGAGGAATAGAATTGGAATCATGGTCTGTGTAATTGGGGGATTTTCTAGTGTTTTTTCCTTCAAGACTAGGTATCATAGTTGGGTTGTGCCCCCTCTTGGTTATGGGCTTCCTTATCCTACAATATTCAAAATCTTAGGGGTAAGGACAATCCGAATTGGTTTTTATTAGATGCAATGGATAGAGAAAAAGGTGGGGAAACGGTGCTCTCTCGGGGACAGTCTGACATCATGGAAGATTCATGGAGTTTTCTCTAGTATCTACCAATCACGGTATAGGTTTTGTCCTCCCATGTGACATTTATATTGGAAATTTTGATTAAGGAGAGAATTGAAATGAGGTAGCAACACAATGAAATTGATGCACTTCAATCCCAATTGGAAGACCTTCATACCCAATTCGCATCAGCACCTATGGCCCTGGCGGTATACTCGACTGAAAATGGATCATCCCCATAAGTAGACAGCCCCATTCTTGATATGAATCTCCCATCTATAGAAATAGGAAAGGATGACATGCACCCTCCTTGACTTCCAAAGGGTAGTACCTAATGTTATTTTAGTTATCTGCATACTTGGTATTTTCTTTCGAGTATATACAGTAAAGTTTTGTAATGTATATTCTCCCTTAGGAGACAAGACTTAACTAGGGACTAATATGACAAGTATATTGCTTGAGAAGGTCACTAATGTAATTCATCCACCCACTCATATCCTATCCCCTTATCAATTTGATCACATGATGTTGGATTTCATCACCAACTAATATGTTCATTGAGAGAAGGCATTTTTTGCTTGTTGGTTTTCTAGATTTTTTAGCGAGTGATGTTGGTACTATGGCCAATAAAGGTCTTCATGGATCATGTAGGATGAAAGGGTTTCCTACATAAGGATACGAACCCCTAGATCCTAAATCACCTGAATATATTTATCGTGAAGAGGTTGAAACTCATTTAGACGTTGGGAGTGTTGCTACTACTTTGTTATCAAATACTGAGATATAGTTAGTTACAATTCAAGAAGATTCCACCTTTCCTATAAACCACCTTAGTCAATGACATTTTCCTCCCCAAGGGACAAATCCTTTCCCTCCTCAAGGACAAACTAGATACCCTCCTCAAGGGAAGACTAGTTATCCACCTCAAGCTAATCAAGTGAACTATCTCCCCCCCCTCGGGTTACACTGGTTATCCTGCCCAGTGCCCAATGAGTTTTCCTTATCCTTTTATGCACATTCCTCAACAAATAAATCCTACTTTTGCTGGTCAAAATCAATAGCATATGGGAGGACATCTTGGCTACAATTATCCACCACAACCTATTTACGGTCCTACTAGTGTTCCTATGCCACACCTGTATCATCCTAAGGTAAATCGGAAGATACCATTCTTAGCCACTCTATATCTACTAGATCTATCATGATTAACCAATGATCCCATATTACATTCCCTTTTTCGCTAGTCATTCATGCCAAGTTACCTTCTGATAATCCAAAATTTGACGATAAACTTGGTGAATACCCTAATAACCATGTTATGACCTTTCATCTATGGTGCTCATCAAATTCACTAATGGATGATTCCATCTAGTTACATATTTTCCAGCATACACTCACGGGTATAGCAATAAAATGATACATTGAATTACAATGTAGAACTTTTCAAGATTTTAATTCTCTTGCCATGGATTTTCTCATGCACTTCCAATTACCTATCCACTACGAAAACAACATGAAACTTTTGACCTCCCTTTGTCAAACCAACTCCGTACATATTTATGATCATATTCATGAATGGAGACGATGATGACGGTTGATCAAAGAAACCATTCCTAACCAATTGTTGGTTGAATGGTTCACCAAATCTCTTTTAACTCCTATTGCTCGTGACATAGACATGGGTGGTGTCATTACAGAAGAGGAAGGCATTACTTGTGCCTAGTATCTGGACTTGGTTTATTCCCAATCTGGTACTTTGTATGAATTGATTCCAAATGCTCCTCATCCATCAACCGATCCATCAAAACCATCCTCCACTACTCACGCAGATGGAGTTATCAGTTTCATCAAAACCCAGTCCAGTTCACAGTCGACCGGCATGACTAATCATTCAGTCACTGCCTCCACTACTAGATCGACTACACTCTCATTAAACTCTGCCCCAACTCAAATATATGAGGTGAATGTAGTTCAATATGCTTCTCCACAACATTCATGGGGGGGAAATAAAACTAAGAATAAACCAAAGAAAGACAATAATCAAACCGAAAATGAAAAAACACAAACACAACCACCTGCAACTGAGAAACAAGTGCAGCGCAAACCAAAATTTCCATGTCTCATTTGTGGTGAAGATCACTATGCACGAGATTATACTTATCAGGGTGAAGTTGCCAAAAAATTTAAAGGAAATTCTCAACCCATTGTATTGACACATCCTTTTCCACAACAGTCGTCACTGGTTGCACAAACCACTACCCGTCCAATGGGAGCTAATCCAAATCATCCTCCTAATGAGGAAGCTTCATTGAGTGCACACATTTACATGTTTAATGGGATATATTTGACCACTCATACTATGACATATGACACACCTCCAGGTAAACCCGATAAGGAAAAATTAACTACTAGTACTACACCGGATTCACCGCCTACTACAATTACTCCTCCATATAGACCACTCCATATTGAGAAACTTAAGTTTGACTCTATTCTACGCCCTGCCAAGAGAACAATTCGAACTTCAACCTTTAATCCTAATTCGCATGCTGCTCAAAACTACAACATCATTGAAGATTTGGATCGATCAGCTTGCGCTATGTCATCTCTTGAAGTCCTACAACATTTCCCTAGCCAACGTAGGACTCTCTTGGAATCCATCGAAGCTATAGATCCCAAGTCATCTAATAATATTGTATTTAACCTAAATAACTTTAAATCACAACTCTCTCACCAACCTGCTTTCCAAATCGATGTCCCTATCCATAATCAACATATTTATCGCACGATCTTGGATGAGGGGGCATCCACATGTGTCATGTCCTTGGCTTGCTCGAAAGGCCTTAAATCACCTAGTCTTAACCAATATCCCACCATGTTATGAGCATTTTATGGAAGAGGTTTTCAACCTCATGGATTATTACAATCCTTAGTTGTTCAATTGGGAGGAAAAACTATTTTTGTATATACTGAAGTAGTCGATGCTCCCCTCGATTATAACTTGTTGCTAGGGAGAAGTTTGTTCTATCAATTAGATTACTACACCCTCGACACTCGCACTCAAATGACCAACAACATTTCTTTTCTGGGAGACTCAAAAATAACTTATGAAAGTGTTGGGGTAGGTCTCTTGAAAGACTCTTCTCTCATGGGTACCTTTCCCACACCTCTTCCTCCCTTTACACAACACATCGCAACGGTTAATATGATCTCGAATATGGCAAATAAATCCTTTGAATAATCTGATACATGGATCATTCCTATCCCCTTAGAATTTGTTACACTAGGCGACACCATGCCACTTAGTCTTACAAAGGTTGAATATGACACCATCCAGTATGCCTCTCCTTCATTGGATGACCAACATTTGCGAGATTATACTAATTACTCATTATCATCCTTGTTAGATTCCCTATCCTCTACTTTTGATTACATCCTACAAAGTTTTCCATCATATGAATCTATTATGGAAATTATTAGTATCGAGGAGGCACCATGGGATGAAACCCACCATCGTTCATCCTTTCTTCCTATTTTGGACGACATAGAGAAAGATGTTTCCTCTACATTTCCTAGCAATATCGTCAACTCACCCCAATCTCCAATACTCACTCAGGATACCATCTTCGAGGGGAAGTTGGGAAACGTCTCTTCCACGATTATGGTCGACATATCCATTAAAGAAGGTATTGTGGAAAACATACAACTAGGTACAAATTGTTCAGCTGAAGAAGTTGAAACTTATACCTCCTTGTTTAAATAATTTTGCAACATCTTCACTTGGAGCTATGAATAAATGCTAGGGATAGATCCATCGACTATTTTTTATGAAATCAAAACTTACCCATGAGTTAAACCTATGAGATAGAAACTTTGCCCGGTCCATCCTAAGAAAATCGCGGCAATCAAGGCAGAAGTAGAAAAAATTTTAAAATCTGGTTTTATTTATCTTGTCCCTCTAACCGAATGGATTTCCAACATCATTCCAGTCACCAAGAAACAAGGGAAATTTTTTGTTTGCATTGATTATCGGGATCTTAATAAGGCTTGTCCCAAGGACAATTACCCTACACCCTTTATCGACCAAATTATCGATAATTGCGTCATAACCGTCATTTTCTCTTTTATGGATAGTTTTTCTAGATATAACCAGATCGAAAGTTTACTGGATGATCAACATAAAACAACCTTCATCTTCCCTTGGGGGATTTTCTCTTATTGGAAATTACCTTTTGGACTTAAAAATGTTGAAGCCACTTTTCAACAGTCCATGTCATATGTGTTCCATGATATCAAACATATTTTTGAACCTTACCTCGATGAATTACCCACTCACTCGTCAAATCGATGAGACCATATTGGTCACCTATTAGCCGTATTTCTTCGATGTCAGTTTTACAACATACGTTTGAACCCCCATAAATGCATTTTCGTTTTTGAATCAGGGAGACTCCTTGGATTCGTAGTCTCTACATATGGTATTAGGGTGGATCACTTAAAATTCAAATCCATTATCACTTTACCTCCTCCTAACAACCTCACCCAACTGCAAAGTTTTCAAGGGAAGGAAAACTTTCTTCGTCGCTTCATTTACAATTATGCTGAAATAACTAAAGGATTCATGAGATTGCTATAGAAAGATGACCCTTTCATATGGAATGCAACCACTCAATGCTCATTTGATGCTCTTAAGCATGCCTTAATGAACAGACATATTTTTCACCCACCGAATTATGCAAAAGATTATATCATTTATTTGGATGCCTCTACTTCCACTATTGATATTGTGTTAGTCCAAGAGGATGATGATGACATCGAACATGTGATCTATTATTTCAGTAAAATTATATCAAGTCCTGAAATACGGTATTCACATGTTGAAAATTTTTCTTTGGGAGCAATTATTGTCGTCCAAATTTTTCTCCATTACACTCTATTACGCACTACCACGGTCATTGCAGACTCGAACCCCATGTACCACATCTTGACTCATCAAGTACTTGGGGGAAAATATTCAAAATGGATCGTCATTCTCCAATAATTCTATCTCGTGTTTTCCAAATCCATGTTAGGATATTTAGACACTTAGGAGTTAGTTAAGATCTACTTGGTCTATTGTTTCATTAGATAAAAGTGTGTTTTCTAGTGTGTTTCTTTAGTATGAATTAGTATGCACATATAGTTAGGAAATCTGATGGTCACGATATGTTCCCAACATAGAGTGATCTGATGGTTCATACTCTCCTCGATATTAACGGCCATTGATATGTGTCTTAAAACTCGATTGGTTCATGATCTCTATTTAAATATCATGGAGGGTCATTTGTCGATGATCGATTGTGAGAAACTCTCTTGTAAAATCTCTCTGTAATATTTTTCTTTGCATTAATAAAATGCTCCAAGTGGTCGCGTTGGCTGGGGTCGTGGATGTTTCCCTGTAGGGGTTTTACCATGTGAAAAAATAGATGTGTTGATATTTGATATGGTTATGTGAGTGGTTACTTAAGGTGTTCATCCTCTGTTGGAATACCTGTGTTGTCGAACATTGTATCAGAGCATGTTTGAAGACCCGCTCCTGTTGTAGATCGAGATTGTGAAGCCGAGTTGCCTCATCTCCATTTTCTGTCATTTTAGTACATTTATGGACTAAGAGGACTGTTCCATTGCGTCTGGAGCACTCGTTTCATTCAATAACACTTTTTTGTTTCACTCGAAAAGGTTTCTATTTGCCCAAGATATGGCCATTACAGTCATATCCGAAGGAATAAAGTTTGAATACACATTTAAAAAAAAAAATTGCAGAGAAGTATTTTGGTTTTATTTCAGTTTTGTATTTTTTTCCGGGTTGCTACTCTTTTATGTCTGTGTATTCTGTTTTCCCCGCTCCCTATACGATCTCAGAAAATCAGAAACAAATAGGAAAAGGTGCATCTTCTGAGTAAGCTAACCGAGATCTAACCCTTGTTGTTATCGAGAAGCAAATTCTTTTTCTTGTGTGAAAAGAGTTTTTTTTTAGCACGCTCTCCATGGTCATCTTCCACAACAACAACAACACCCCCAATCCTTCTTCTGAACATTACAATATGTTTTGCTAGACCATTTGGTTAAAAGTTGTCTTATTAAATAAGAGGTCTTGAGTTCGAGTCTCTCTTTTGTTACTTTTTTTGAAAAAGTTAATGCTAAAATTGTAAAGTGTATTTCACTTCAAGTATAAAAGTGAATCACTATAAGTAGATTTAATATTTTATTTTAAAGTTATTTATTTTTTATGCAGCTTTTCTTTGTAAAAGAGAGCCCCACTTCTATTTATAAAAGTGGGTCACTTCATAAAGCAACTTACACTACCACGTGGTCCTTTGGTTACCGTTTGTGAATTTTTTAAAAAGGGCATAACTCTCACATCCGAAGTTCATTTTCAGTGCCGGTTTTTTTTTTAAACCGCATAACTTTTTGAGCTCTTTCCATTCGGATCATCAGTTTTAGTTTTTAAATCAGTATTATCTACATATTTAATATGGATTCTACAAGTAATCTCTTACTTACCAACACCAACTACTTCCAATGGAAATCCCATATGGAGGATTTATTAAGAAGTAAAGACTTGTACCGGATTACCTTGGGAAAGGAAACAACACCCACTAATGTTGATAAGAAAGCCAAATGGGATAATAGGAATGACAAAGCATGTC
>ML845525.1:29560-40375 GCA_009831015.1 Picea engelmannii | reverse complement strand
TCCTATTGTGTCACTATTGTAAATCCTTCAATCTTATCCCAAGTTGTTCTTAAGGGGGGATGTTAGGATATTTAGACACTTAGGAGTTAGTTAAGATCTACTTGGTCTATTGTGTCGTTAGGTAAAAGTGTGTTTTCTAGTGTTTTTCTTTAGTATGCATTAGTATGCACTTCTAGTTAGGAAATCCGACGGTCACAATATGTTCCTGACATAGAGTGATCTGACGGTTCATACTCTCCTCGATCTTAATGACCATTGATCTGTGGCTTAACATTTGATTGGTCTATGGTCTCTATTTAAAGAGCATGGAGGGTCATTTTTCGATGATCGATTGTGAGAAAATCTCTTGTACAATATCTCTGTAATCTTTTTCTTTACATTAATAAACTTCTCCAAGTGGTCGTGTTGGTTGGGGTCGTGGATGTTTCACCGTAGGGGTTTTACCATGTGAAAACATCAGTGTGTTGATATTTGATCTGGTTATGTGAGTGGTTACTGAAGGTGTTCATCCTCTATTGGAATACATCTGTTGTCAAACAATCCAATGATAAGAAATCATTGTTTTTTTCATAATTAATTTGTGATCTTCCCCATACTTATGAGGATACTAAGCCCAATGATTCTCTTCCTATTATAACCCTAAATTGCACCAGACATGCATACCTAGAATCAAGCCACCTTACTTGCTATATTTTCCAAGACATCACTGAACATCTCTTCTAAAAGCCATTGTTTTGAAGGTGTACGTGCCCTGCACCACTACTGCCCGCGTACACACGCTTGTTGCACCACTACAGCTCGCGTACACTCACAAAAAATTGCAAAAAATGAAAATTGACCACGTTACATAATCAGTTGACCACCCATAGCCAGTCACCCCAACCGTCACTATCTCTTTTGGCCTATAAAAGAAGGTGTTGGGGCCCCATTCCAAGAAGAGGCACAAGAGCATAGAAACTCTTCCCATTTCAATATTCCCCCTTTTCCCCAATATTTTGCAACCACATTGTGAGATTGAGCCAGAATTCCTTCTTCCTCCTTTGCAAATCCTTTCCATTTCCCTAGAGAGAGATGAAGAGGAGAATAATACATGGAAGCAGTTTGTGCATGGTGAAGAGGATCCCAAGATCAAGTTTGAGGAGCAGTGTCGATCTCATGTTGTAAACGAATTTTGTGAGATTAATATAAAGAAGTACTTTTTCGTCCCGCCAAATGATATCTTCAATCTTCGTGATTTGTTTACATTTCTTGATTATGATGTTTAACCCTCTAATCCATATATAGAATGCATGCTTGTAGTTTCTTGTTTGTCTTTTGGTGAATGAAGGTCATCCTTGGGAGGAGACTTGCAGTCGAGAAACAACTGAGTGCAAATGGATCGACACCAGACATGGAGTTCAAGGTATGCCTATCAGATCCCTATACTTTGACTTTTATGTATGATTGTGGGGTAATGATGGGATAGTTGATAAAAAGTAGGAGAATTTAGACAGTCATCTCTTCCTACACTTTAGAACCCTGGTGTAGTTTGTAGATGGGTTTTCCCGCTATAACATAACTAGGGACCATATTGGGGAAGCCTCTAGGGTCTTTGGGGATATTTCTTTAGGTGTTTTTGAATCAATTTACTCATTGTTTTTTAGTTTCTGTAAGATCCTATGTCTTTAAGGGATTCTGGTCTTCCATACCAATACTCCCTGCCTGTTATCAACTGTTGGTTTTCATTTTTTTTAGAAGTTGTAGAGGTGTATGCGACCTGTAGTGGTCATGCACATGTACATACGTGCCCTGCCTTTGGACAGCCAACGTACATACGTAGGTTGTTGAATTGTTAGTAGCGTGCCTGTGTTGAGAAAATTATTCTTAGAAGAGGCAGTCATCCTCTTCCCTGTCAAAAGTCACACTTCTCAGGCGTTTTCTTGATCTAGCCCTGGTCACTATTATAATAGTCTGTAGCCTAGGTTTGATCTCAGCATAGCTTTCTTTTCATCAAAAGATTTCTTGTGTTTTCTTTAATAGGGTTTTTAGACAAGTTTGTGAGTCTGCTTTGATCTACCTGTTTGGTATTGTCAGTGACTCCCTGCAATCTATGATTGGGCTAGAAGTCATTTCTTGGTCTTGACTTGTCGTTATTTTTCCCTTTTTTTCTTTAGAAGAAAATAAAAGAATTCATTTTCAAATTTCTTGTTTTGAAGCATAAAACAATAAAAAAAAACCTTTCATTTCTTTGTTTGGTAAAGTAGTTTAGGTTAGTTGCTTCATTTACCAAGGAAAAAGAAAGTTTTCTTAAGTTCTTTACTTGAATGCTTAGGACATTAAGTAGCTCATAGTCGAGCGAAATCTTGTTTTAATATTTTCTTTTCAAAGATCTGAGAAAAGTAGTTAAGAAAAGTTTGGTGAAAGAGTTTTAATTTGGAAAATATTTATTTGTGAAGGAGTAGTTTGTTTCCAGTATCATCTTATGCTCTTCTCTCTCGTCTCTTAAAGAAAATCATTGGTTTCACTTATGTTCCTTTTGACTTAAGACAACCACTAAAATTAACGCTTAATTAAAAGTTATTAGACTTTGTGTTTGTAGGGTCCATCAATGCAGTCTAGGCTAGAGCTTTGATTTAGGATTGGAGAGGAAACTCTTCAAGGATACAAAAACAAACATAAGAGTCTATTCTAGGGAGTGTTTGAAAGTCCAGTAATCGTGAAATTTATCTGGGCCCCCCTATAACATAGGGGATAAACACGAGGTCGTGTGTGGAAAGGTAGTGGAGATAACCCCTCCAAAGTCGGACCAAGCATAGTGGGGAACGCATATAGAGGGCTTATCTTTGGATTTTGTTGATCGCATTTTACACGGAGCTTCGTGGGTCTCGAATCCGATCGAGGTCCTCAATAGTATTATGTAACACTTGATTCCGATACCATTGATAGGTTTCGGGCTTGATACCCTGCTCATTGCAGTCCACCCAACTGTCAACTGTACCCTCTTGGTGACTATTCGCGTGCTGGAAACCTAGTTGCCTTTATATTAGTGACTTACATAGGAGACTATGGGGGTATACCATGGTACCTAGGGCATAAATCGGGCCACACTATGTAGAGGATACCCGGAGGGTGCTTTCGTATTTTATTTTCACTTGCACCAGTAAGTTTCTCTAGTGTTGGCTGGTGTAACTATTCTTCCAACTAGCTAGTGATTTGCATGTCTTATCTCATAGGATATTTTTCTAGTGTATGTTGGTATTTAAAATGTTAATAGAAAGACTTAGTGTGTCATTGATCCTCTCACACTGTGGAGGATCAGGAGCTCTGCCAGTCATGGAGGCTTCTTGGCCTGTCGTCGATTAATTGGGAGCCACCCCCGCCACCGCTAAGGTGAAGACTATACCAGCAAGGGTCTTTTGAGGTGACCGGGCCATAAGAAATTGAGCCCAGCCTATCTTCGAGAGGAGAAAAATTGATTACAGGAGAACCAACCATTTATGACCTTGAATCGGAAGCTCTTGGTCCATATAACCCTCTGATCACTGATCTATTGACGCCCATTGTCACACAAGTTAAACCTTACGAGGATCAGGTAATGTCACAAGTAGCGATGGAGACAAATGTTTCTACTTCTTCATGGAATTCTCATACTCCCTCTACGATTGTCACCATAGGGGGTTTTTCGCCTCCTAACCAATCGTCGTCGGTCCGGGCCACCATGGTCTCGACTGCCTCTACCTTAGGCAATGGTCTGATTCCATCTATGGAGGTAATCACTGCTCCTTTCACCCAAAGTGTGACAAGCCCTCCATTTTCATATGGGATTCCTGGCTTCGATACGAACTCTATCCTTTCCTACTCCACTCTATAGACTTTAGTTCTGGGGGTAGGGAGCTCTAACACTCCTCTGCAAGGATCCATGGGGGGCACTTCCCCTCCCTGTAACTCTTTCCCTTATGGAGGGGGTCATATACCTCCTTCATCCCCTTCGCTCAGTAGTGCTCACCAGCACTCCGCTGGGGTGAACGCAAACTACAGTTTGTTTGGAGCAAGTAGTCAAGGAATTCCTTCTTATAGCATGCCGGTAGGTTTGACATTTTTATCTTTATTCGGTGTGTTTGGTAACAATGCATTCTCATCAGTTGTCATCTCAGTCAGGGGAAACCCCGATTATGGACAACAAAATCCTATGCAAGGTACTATTCCTGCACAGGCGTCAAACTTAGGAATTCCTTCCTCACAAGGAATTTGGAATCTGTGGCAGGGATCAAGTCCCTTGTCATGGATGTCGACCAGGGGAAACCCCTTCCATAGCCAATGGAACCTTGGGCAAGGCTCAGGACCTATGCCTGTCAGATCTACAGGGGGCAACCCTTCCCAAAATCCTTGGAATGCGACGCAAGCCCAGCCTTTTATGTCCTATTACGGGAGCCAGTCGATGATGTCTCAACAAGAGAAGAATCCATACGCTAGTCACGGCCATGGTTATTACCAAAACCCTAGCTAGAAACCTACCTTTTCCTGGCAACCTGCTGCCAACCAAACTCCAGGCTCCTTTTTCCCTAGTTATAATCAACAACCCAAATTACCATTTCTAGAAACTCTGCACTTGCAAGACTTGACAAGGTTATTAAATGACCCCATATGTCACGATATGCATTAGCCTCCTATGTCAACCAAGTTGCCTTCGGACATTCCAAAGTTCAAGGCTAAGCCTAACGAAGATCCAGGCGATCATGTGACTACCTTCCATTTATGGTGCTTGTCCAACTCATTGAGAGACAACTCTGTCGAGTTGTGTTTGTTTCAACGCACTCTCATCGAGAGTGCTATGAAATGGTACATCGAGCTCGACCGCTCAAGATACTCTTCCTTCATGGAATTGGTAATGGATTTCTTAAACCATTTCCAATTACCTGTGAGATACAGTGCCGACACCAAATTGTTGGCCAACTTTGAGCAGACAAAAGAGGGCTATATCTCAGATCACATCCGAGAATGGAGACGCCGAAAGAGTTTGATAAAAGTACCAGTCCCACCAGCATTCCTGCTTGATTGGTTCCTTAAGTCTTTGGTACCCTATTTATCTAAAGATGTCGCAACCTCGGGGGTATTTTCAGAAGAAGAAGCGATAATTAGAGCTCAATAGCTAGAGCTAATTTACTCTCAATCTGGTTTACTTTACGAAGTTTTTCCAGATGTACCACGGTCGATACTTGACAAGACTAGACAAAGATCTGGACCACATGCTGATGGTATTTTTGGTTCAGCACAAACGAAGCCCATTGATCACCTACCAAATCAATTGCATCAATTGTCAATACAAAATACAATGGCCAGCCAGACCATAGGTTCGGATGCTCCCCCTACTCAAACGTCGGATGTACACAGTGTGCAATCGAAAAACCTGAAGGCCACCCAATAGCTTGACAGAAAGAAGAAACTGCGAAAGAAGGGCAAGGGGGATAATAAACCTACCAATAATGTTGGCGGGGGTAACACGAAAAAGAATAATTTGAAGTATCCATGTAATCTTTGCATGGAAGACCATCCGACTCACCAGTTCCCTCGACTCGCGGAGGCCTAGAAGTTATTGGCACAACAGCAGCCTGTTGTGTTAATGAACCCATTTCCACATGGGGAAAATTTAACTCAAGCCTCTTCAAGCGCGGAAGGGGGCATTCAAGGACCCCCTCCATCTTTGAGTAATCCTTCGTCTGCGAATGTGTACATGATGAAAGGTAGCATTGACATAACAACTAGGACACGTGACTACGCAATGCCAAACACCTCTGAGAAGGGTAAAGAAGTCGAAAACCCACCTCCTCCTCTCCAGATTGAGAAGAAGTTGGGTGAAACAATGACACACATCCCCAAAGGTTCATTCAAGAAATCTTCCCACAACCCAAATGCAAGGGCCGCCTAGAACTACTCTATGGTGGAGGATTTGTCACAAACCCCTTGTGCAATGTATGCTTTGGAAGTCCTCCAGAGCTGCCCTTCCCAGAGAAAGGCTATGTTAGTTGCCTTAGGATCTGCTAAGAATTGTAATCTGAGAACAAGCATGCTTGATACGAGCGAATTAAAACCTCGTCTTCCTTACCACGTAGCGTTTTAGATAGTAGTGGATTACACCACAAGAACTTTTACCCAGAACATTTTCCACACGGTGGTTGATGAGGGCGCCTCAACATGCATGATGTATTTTGCATGTTGGAAGGCCATTGGCCAATCCATTTCGTCTCCATCACCTACTCTTCTTACCGCTTTCGATGGTCATTCATTTTGACCACAAGGAATCATCCCCTCTTTCCCTGTGTAGTTAGAGGGGAAGACTGTGTGCATAGAGGTTGAAGTGGTCGATGCATCTCTTGACTACAATATATTGTTAGGAAGGAGTTGGACCTATGTTATGTGAGCAATGGTCGTGATAGTTTTTTGGGTCTTGTTGTTTCCACACGAGGGTCAGATCATGTTCATTGATCAGTTATCCTTCTCTCGTCCTAACCCTTCATTGGGGGTATCCACAGTCTCAATGATTGATAACCCTTAGCCTAGAATCGTCAATGTAGGGGTTGGTTTGTGCCCACCTTTGATGGGTACTTTCGACTACCTACCTCCAACTGGCAATGTCCAGTACATATTGGTTGTCCTCGACCAGCATAGGGCTGAAATCTTTCAAATCTCGTCATTTCGCATGACTTACTTTAACGATCCATGGAATATTCCTTCCCCATAAGCTATAATGGAAGGGACAGGGCACCATGGCATGGCCATGCCTTTGTCCACGGAAGAAGTTATGTACTATATAGTCCATCAAGATTTCATTGACCTCGATATGACTCCTACACAGAAGTTAGATCTGGTTCTCAAGCCTATTTGGGCTCAAGTTTCCCTCACCGATAATGATTCTTTAGACTTGGTCTTTCCCTTAGACGAGGCAATGACTAGTCTGGACAGACCCTGGGATGATCTCCATCATAGTTCTTATTTTCTCCCAGAGTTAAGAAGAATTGAAGCAGGATAATTCACTCTGACTATGACTGAAGATAAGGCTTGTCCTATCAATACTTTGGCTACGCATGTTATTTACGTTGAACTAAATATGGAAACCATCGCTAAAATTATACCTATTGATATCTCCAGAACCCCTAGTGTCATGGAGAATATCTTCGTCAGAGCGGACTGCTCCCCCGAGGAGATTCGAATCTACAAGGATTTATTTAAACAACTCTGCGACGTGTTTTCCTGGTCTTACGAGGAAATGCCAGGCATAGATCCAAGAATCGTCGAACATGAAATCAAGACTTATCCTGATGCCAAGCTAGTCTGGCAGAAGCTTCGTCCGGTTAATCCTAAGAAAGAAGCAACTATTAATGTTGAAGTAGAGAAACTACTTAGAGTTGGTTTTATCTACCCCATCCAATTGATTCAATGGGTGTCAAATCCCTTGTCAGTCAAAAAAAAATAGGGTATGATTCACGTATGTACGGACTTCTGTGATTTGAACAAGGCTTGTCCAAAGGATATTTTCCCCACGTCGTTTATTGACCAGATAGTCGATGAATGCGCAGGTTGTGAGGCCTTTTCTTTCATGGATGGTTTTTTAGGATACAATCAGATACAGATCAAGCCTAAAGACCAACATAAAACTATTTTCATTTGTCCATGGGGTACATTCTCTTATCGAAAGATGCCTTTTGGTCTGAAAAATGTTAGAATGAATTTTCAGCGGGCCATGTCTTTTGCTTTCCATGACCTCCAACACATAGTCGAGGCTTATCTTGATGATTTGGTGTCACGATCTCGTAAGAGAGATGATCACCTCGCACACCTCTGAATTATCTTTGAGCAATGTCTCTACTACCAGATTCGCTTGAATCCAAACAAATGCAATTTTTGCATAACATCGGGTCGTCTTCTTGGTTTCATAGTTTTGAAAACAGGGATCATGGTCGATCCTCTAAAGTTTGAGGTGATAGTTCAGTTGTCTCCCCTGTGCACAATCCCTCAGCTTCAAAGTTTACAAGGAGAATCAAACTTCTTACGGTGTTTCATCACAAACTATGTCGAGATCACAAAGGGTTTCAAGCGTTTACTGAAGAAGGACGTTCCTTTTCATTAGGATGAATCCGCTCAACGCTCCTTCAAATAATTGAAATGCGCCTCACGTCTACTCCTCTACTTTGGCCACCCAATTATAATAAATATTTATTATTGTATTTGGCCATTGTAGATTCGACCATCGGTGTGGTCTTGGTTAAGGAGGATGATTTTCTCTCAGAATACGTGATTTATTACCTGAGCCGAGGCCTGGTTGGACCGAAACTCAATTATTCCCATGTTGAAAAAAAATTGTTGACTTTGTGTGTCTTTTATTTTTCATGCATGTGTTTTGCCTCAGCTTCTTATACTTTTCTTTGTGTTTGAATGCGTAGATGACATCATCATTTCCCATCTATTTTGGGTTTGTGAATGGCGCTAGCCGACATACCTAGAAAATCACTTCTACAACTTGGGTCATCTACCACTCTAGCGAGTTAGTGAGTTCAAGAGGAATTTTCCTCGGATCTGCAACCAATAACATTGTCAAGTATCATGTCTTCATAGGTATTTTAACCAAATCCTATTCTCTAAGTATATATCAATTGATTATCAACCTCGATTCTCAACTCGTGGTCCATTAACTAAATAGTGAGTACGTCGTTCACAACTCAACTTTACTACATCTCCATCTGAGGGTTCATCGTCTCAAAAGAGATTTTGAATTTCTTGAATACAAACACATATCAAGAGAAATCAACACAATCGTGGATTCGTTAGTGAATTACAGGTTGGATTGGTATATTGTGCATAGATAAACATTTGGAACATAAAGACTATGTATAAAAACATCACATAAAACAAAAATACAACATAGGTAGCCACTGCAAAGCTCATTTATATATATAATCTTGATAGCAATTTTTGTTTTCAAAATACATAATACAAAAGTACATAATGGGGAAAAACTTGGGCCTTTATGCCCATAGAATCATCATAAAGACTACAAAATGATTAGGGACTCTACTCGTCCCCATGTATCACATTGTTCTCTGCATAGCACACTACCACCCTTTCCACCCATCGTAGAAAATGATCGAGGCATTCGGAGACCCCAATTGTATGTCTCTGAAGGCGTAGAGGCACATCTCACCTCCTTAGGGGTGGGACACCCATGGTCAATCCCCAAAGGTTCCTCTCCACCTCCCGGAGTCCTCCCACTATGACATATTGCTCTGTTGTCGCCTGTGCATCTCCACGACACCCTAATGTTGGCATATCTGCCAGACCTGATGCACCTTTGTCTGCATGATGAAAACAAATGACTTAGATCCCTCATTGTACAACCAAAAACATATATATATATATATATATATATATATATATATATATATTGTTACAAGGTTATGATATTTCATACCTGATGCATCCCACTGTATAACCTCGGGAAGTACCAAGTATGCACTACCCCTAAAATCTACCCCAGCATATGGGAATTCCTCGATCACCACCAGTTTCCTCCTCCACCATGCAAAGAAGTCGGCATTGAATCTAAAAATTGAGGGTTTATTCCCCAACCTGGGGGAGAGACTAGACCACCTCTCCATGCGAGGCTCGGTCACAAGGCATGATATCATTGCAACCTATGGTTGCATCTATGGAATCTTCTCTAGAAAAACCAATACCAAGAAAGAACCATATTCAAACTATTTTTTCCTTCCAGTTCTGCATTTGGATATATTATCTTTAACATTCCTCAAGAACCCTGTGCTCCAATTGAATAGACTAGGTTCCAAGCACTGAATGGCATAATAAATTTGGGACTTTGAAGCAAGATGGGCACTAGTGCTTCCCTTCAACTTGGTGATAGTGAATAGGACAGATCGAGGAGATAGATCCATCATGTTTTTTATAACAATCCTTCCTCCTACCAATTGTGACCCTAGTATACAGTATTCAGCAACATATTCCTCGGTCGGTCACAGAGTAGCCCGGTGTCCAAACAGAAGTATGGGTTCCCCTCTCCTCAAGAGCCCTGTCTAAAAGTATGCATCATCCATCTCGATTTCTCACCGTCATCCCATATATCGATCAAGTATTAGAGAAATAGAACTACTTTCCTCATATTCTAAAGTTTGAAGTCCTTGATCAAGCCACAATTGTGTAAGGTCACCCTCGCTTGAGGGTCTTGTAGAGCAGTGATGTCATCAAACTCGTGCTCACATTATTTCCACTCAATCATGGTTAGGTATGAATGAAACCTACAAATACATCAATTAATCATCATTAGTTAAATGCTCAAAGAAAGAAATTGCCTATTTTTATCCTAAAAATAAAAAATAAAATAAAAATAGAATTTTCACCTAGCACTCCCTTAAAGAAGCAAATAGAGCGCTAGCGTGGCCTCAACACACACACCAGGGCATTGAAATCATGATTGGCGCTCCCCTCGATGCCTTGACGGAGCATTGATCCAATTCGGCACTCTACGACTTCCTAAGCAGCCTAGAACACCTAAACTAAAGGTTGAAATGCAATAAAAAGACATGGAAAAGGATGAGGAGGAGGAAACAACCAACCTGATCTAGACGGTTTTGAAAACAGTCACCCACAATCAATGCTCAAAAAATGCTCCAAAAGAGGTAAAAACTCAAGGAGGAGGAGAATAGTAAAAGCAAAGGTAAAAATGAATTTTTGACCTAATTTGATATTTGATATGTTCAATTTGGTCATTTTTCCTTATTATAAAGTCTATTTTTGGGTTTTTTTTTTCATTTTTTGAGAAATTTCTAA
>ML845524.1:36717-48333 GCA_009831015.1 Picea engelmannii | reverse complement strand
GAGCCCGAAAAAGTGATAAAACAACGCTCGATTTCGTTCTTATATTTTTTACAAGCGCAAGAACGGACAAAAGGCGCTCGAGGTTTTATGTCAAAACCATCACAAACAATCAAAATCACACCACACCAGGTAAAAATTATGTCCATAATCATCCATGTTTCGCACTTGTCAATCATTTCACTCATTTCCACATTAGTGATTAGGTTTAAATGGTAAATAAATATAAAAAAACCACATTTGATATAGTAAAAAGTAATTAAAATGAGTGAATAAACAAATTAACCATACTATTTTACACTTTTACCATTTGAGTTCAAAAAACCCTCATTTTACCCTCTACCTTCGGTGTCGATTTCCGGGAGCTACGGGTGATCGTTTGACGAGTCGTCAGCTGCATTTTGGTAAGTTCTCCATTCTTGATCTTTTCATGGTTTCAAAATTTAATTTCATTGGTTAAAAGTATTGTTTTAAATTAGTTTTTTGAACCCTATGCACGTGGAGGCATTCTTGCATGTGGCCCATACGGGACCTGCGAGAATGACTCATTCTCGCAGGTGGGCCTTAAGCCTCCTGCAAGAAGTTCGCACTGTGCATAGTAGGCCACCTGCGAGCAGCGCAGAACCCAAAAATTTATGAAACGTTTAGCCAATAGAAAAATTTTATTTCATGAATAAGATCATTAACCATGTTTATATGTTTCTTATGCAGGTTAATAGCCACAATCATGGTGCTAGAGTGGCGAGAACGGGAACACGAAGAGGATAACGCAAATGTCGAAAATCACCCTCCAACCATAGCTGCCTTAAGAGACTGTGGTCTCTTAAAATATTTTCGTATCCCGAGCATGAGAGCCCAAGTCCGATTATTGGAGTACCTAGTCCGAATGTGGGATCCGGACCAACAAGTTTTCATCGTGGGAGCTCATACATTGGCTATTGACATCGAGGACATATATTTCTTGACCGGATTATCCCGGCGTGGGTCCTATGTCAGTTTGACCGGTAGCAGAGCAGGCAGGTTAACGATGAGTGAATATTGCAACCAATATTGCGTACCGAAGGCCGAAAGAAAGAAAGGGAAAGTGGCAATTTGGGGAGTAACTGACTTGACTCTCCGCACTATCCTCTTTACGACTGCTCGGATGGATGGAAGTGTCACTCCACATATGGCTTTGCAAAGCTATTTCCAGTATGCCATCGAGGGTACTGAGCCCTGAGTATTTAACTGGGATGATGCAGTATTGCGCAATATCAAGAAACAATTGACTAAGTGCAGGCAAGGAAATCTGAAACAGTTTGGATATGGTTCTCTGTTAGTGTCCTTCTTCCTAGAGAGATTCCCTGTATTCCATCTACAGGCTGAGTGGAATCTTCCTGGTCCTAGGGATCCTAGGATGCTTTGATGGTGTAGGCTCATGGCTAGACATGTGGCAGGACCAATCGTCAAATATGACGATATCTTCTTTGACTGGTTACAAAACTAGATGTTGATGGTGGACGACTATGCCTACACCGGGTTGGATTTCCGAGGAGATCCAGATCTAGCACTACCTGAAGATGCACAGTGGGGAGACCTCGGTAAGAAGTACACAAATTTTCTCAGTTTTAAATGTTTTTGAAGTTTTTGTGTTATATTTAAATGTTTTTTGTTTTATATATTTATCCAAAGACTAACACAAAACATTTGTCAATAACACAGATGTTGGGGCACATAGACCTGCTGGAAGTTCTCCCATCCAGCAACGAGGAGAGACAGCAGTAGCAGTTCCACAATACGTCGAGGATTATCTGACGGTGGAGCAGAATTTAGAGGGTTTGACAGCCGACATTCCAGAGATGACCCTGGAAGAGATTCCACGATGCGACCAACGTCACACTGTAGGAGTTTCTGCGGCTATGGGTCGATTGCTCCGCATAGTAGCTAGGGCTGTAGTGTGTTACCGTGAATGTCATCCGTGACGTCACCATGTAGAAGCTATAAGCTTCAGTTTTTGATATTTTGGTCTTCGGACAAATATTTGTAAAAATAAACTCTTTTGATCGTTATATATATATACAGACGGCTTCTACCGGTTTACTTTACATTGTGTGAATTGTAATGTGTTTGATTTATAAATTGTTCAAATGTCTGTCCAATACATAATTAGCCAAAGCATTTGCTAATGTATTAAGACGTCTAGGAATATGTTGATATTCAATGTGATCGAAATGTCGTTCCAAGAGGCGAATCCGCAAATAAACCCTTAACAAAGTAGGACTTCGAATAGAATAGATATTACTTAGTTGTAGCACTACTAGCTGCGAGTCAAGTCGTACAACCAAATGACGAATTCCTCGGGAGATAGCATCAACCAATAATTCAATAACGGTGCTATACTCTGCGATGTTGTTGGTTGCACGACCCAGACATACACCTCGTAAAGATATAAGTTCATTAGTTGGGGCATAGATTGCCCATGCAGCGGAAGCTAGGTTCTGAGTACTACGGCTAGCACCATCAGCGAAGCCAATATAAGGTAGCGAAAACTCCGACATCTGACAATCAAACATAACGTCACATAAGGGCAGAGACCAACTAACGTCAAAAGCAAACTAAAAATAACACACACAAAGTATGATACATAAAATACAAATACTAGTGCACAAATGACTTATGCATAGTACTTCTTCAAGTACAACCCATTCCTGGGTTCACTTAAAGGTATACCATCGTAATCAACAAGCTCATATGCTCCTTTTTCCAACACTTTGCTAACAATGTAAGGACCATGCCACATTGGTTCGAATTTCCCAGCTCACAAGACATATTTATCTTGTTCATACAAAAGAACAAGATCTCCTTCAGAGAAAACGCGAGGCTTGACATGCTTGTCATACTGCGCCTTGACACGTTTCTTTTGGGATTCTATTACAAGAGTGGCATCATGTTGAATCTCATCTAATCGCATCAAATACAACAGACGTTCCTCTTCCGCAGAAGTATTGGGTAAGAGTTCTACTGCTAGCTTCAAAGAAGGTATCTCACATTCTATTGGCAGAATGGCTTCCATGCCATAGACTAATCGAAAAGGCGTAAACCCCGTGGCGGATTTCACAAATGTCTGGTATGCCCACATTGCCGAAAACAACATCGTGTGCCAACTGGTTTTATGGATTCCTATCATCCGTCGAATCATAGTTATAAGTACCTTATTGATTGCTTCGACCTGGCCATTAGCCTGCTGATAATAGGGTGTTGAGCTATCATGACGAAGACCCAACTTCTTTGTAAGTTCAGACATCATAAAATTCCTAAAATGACTACCGTGATCGGTAACGATAGCCTAAGGAACACCAAAACGTGCTATGACATGATTAAAAAGAAATAACGCTGCAGTCTTTCCAGTATTATCGAATGTTGGCATCGCCTCGGCCCATTTTGTAAAATAATCAATAGCTACAATAATATAACCATGCCCCCCAGTCGAGTGAGGGTGACAGGTCATGAAATCAATGCCCCATTTTGCAAAAGGACCGACTGAGACCACAGGATGAAGGGGAGCAGGAGGCGACCTAATCTTCTAGTTGTAGGTTTGGCAGGCATGACACTTCTAAACAACAGTAATGCAGTCATTGAACAAGGAAGGCCAAAAATATCTTGCACGTAAGATCTTCTGGGCAGTAGCATACCCAGACATATGACCACCACATGCTCTAGAATGGCAGTCATTCAAAGCTGTCTCGGCTTCGTCAAAAGTCAAACAACGTCGAAAAACAGAATCAATGCCTTGACGGTAAAGAGTATCTCCAATAATAATATATTGATGTGCTTGATAACGATACGACGACGTTCGACGCTAGACAAGGCAGGCCGAAAAGTTTAAGTTTGGAGATATATAATGATATCTCCGTACCAAATATCATCAGTACTGATAAGGAAAAGTGATTCGTCAGGTAACGAATCGACTACTACATTTTCCGTGGCAGAGTGGGGAAAATCACAAATTAACTCAGCAAAAACTAAGGATTTCTTCGACGTGGCGCGATTGAATTCCAAGTCGAACTCCTGGAGAATGACAATCCACTTGGAGTACTTGCCCCCCAGCAATTGACGTGTCAAAATATGTTGCATGGGGTTACAATGTGAAATCACTGTAGTTTTCCTGGAGAGAATATAATGACGAAAACGTTGAACTGCTTGAACAACAGCCAAAGCCAGTTTTTCAACATGTTGGTACTTGATTTCAGTGGAAGTGAGACTTCGAATCAAGTAATATACAACATGTTCATCGTGTGCATCATCCTCTTGAACGAGGACCATGTCGATAGTATACTCGGAAGCAGATAGATAAAGAAAGTAATCCCGACTATAATCAGGAGGAAAACTTTTGTGAGGGATAACTTCAAAGCCTCGAAAGCGTTGTTGGCAACTTTATCCCAGACAAACTCTGAACCTTTCTTTAGAAGACGTGTAAAACCACGAGTAATCTCGGCGTAATTAGGTATGAAATGACGCAGAAAGTTTGCTTTCCCCTGCAAACTTTGTAACTGGCGCAATGAAGAAGGAGGAGGGAGATTAAGAATCGCCTCAACCTTAATAGGATCTACCCGGATCCCCTGACGTGAAACAATGAAACCGAGGAGACGGTCGGACTCTATGCAAAAGACACATTTATGAGGATTGAGGTGAATGCGTTAGAACCGACAACGAATGAAAATCGCTCGGAGATGATTAGGGTGATCGACCCGACGTAAAGAATGGGCAGGCAAGTCGTCCAAATAAGGTTGAACGATATGATTTATATCGTGAAACGCATAAGACATAGCACGTTGAAACATTGCACCTGCGTTCTTAAGACCGAAGGGAAGTTTTCTATAGGTGAAAGTACCCCAAGGACAAATAAAAGCAGTTTTATGTTGGTCCTCAGGAGCGATGTTAATTTGATTATAGCCGGAAAATCCATCCATGAGAGAAAATATTTCACTGTCGGCACAATCATCGACGATTTGGTCAACGAAAGGGGTTGGAAAGTTGTCCTTTGGAAAGGCTTTGTTAATATCCCGATAATCAACACAAACATGTATACTACCACCTTTATTATCAATCGGTACAGGGTTGGAAACCCATTCTGTCAAAGCCACGAGATAAATAAAATTGGCTTTAAGAATTTTTTCAACTTCGAGTTTGATAGTTGCCGCTTTACGTGAATGGACAGGACGGAGGCACTGCCAGACTGGTTTAGCTCCGGGGTAAGTCTTAATTTCATGTACAATAATAGCAGGGTCGATACCCAGCATCTCTTCGTAACTCCAGGCAAAGATATCATGAAATTCTTTAAACAAGGAAGTATAAGTGACAATTTCTTCGGGAGAACACGAAGCTCCAATATGAACATTTTCAAATATCCCAGGTTTAATTGAAATATCAATGGGTATCGTGGGAGAAATATTACTGAGGTTCCCTTCCACAAACACATCGCGTGTAGATCCGGGAACGGTGGATATGACAACAACGGTCGACGGAGTCGAAATCCGCTGATAATTCTCGAGAGTGTGTTGTTCCAGAAACAGTATGGAACGATGATGCCCATCGTCCCACGGTGTGTCGGCCATGACGGACATGATCATCTCGTTAGTGGGAAAGATGACACGGAAAGGATCGGGAAACAACTCCTCAGTAGAGGATGTAGAAAGGGTTGTCGATTGAATCGCATGATAAGCAGACTCGATCGGACTTAACGACATAACGTTGTCGAAACGAGTATGATCTCCGGGATCAGGGACTATCCAAGGGTCAACAGACACAGGAAGTTCATGAGGGACAGTAGAGATCATATTAATAGAAGCAACTGACAGGCGTGGAATATCGGGTGGCAGTGGTATGGGGAAAGTACCCATTAATGACGAGTCTTTTAAAAGACCGACTCCAAGATTCTCGTAACCCGGTGGGGTTTTAGCTATGAATGGCACGTTGCCAATGCGAGTATCAGAATTAAAGAAGGCAAGTTGATCAACCATAACAACTTTTCCTTGGTGAGGAAAATGGATGACACGAAAAAGTGTTGACACAACAGCATGCATAGAATCGACCCAGCTACGACCAAGTAGAAGATTATAATCTAGGGGAGCATCGAAAACTTCCACTTCAACTTGGACTATCTTACCTTCGAGAGTAACCAGCAACAATGGAAGAACACCGTAAGGCTTAAAACCAGAGCCATTGAAGGCTCTCAAAGTATTTTGTGATTCATTTAAAGGAGGAGAGCCAATGACTTTCCAACAAGTAAAAGACATTACACACGTAGAGGCACCCTCATCAATAACAGTTCGACAAATGTTCTTGTCGGTGACGACAACTTGTATCTGAAACGCGAGCTGTGGGGGTAACCTTGGAATATGGTCTTCCAAGTCAAAGACTATCAAATTTGTATCCGTGGGATCAATTCCACCTATATCTTTCAACAGAGCCCTTTGTTGTGCCGAACAAGACTGAAGGACTTCAAGGGCAGACATCGCTGAAGGTGCTTGGGCTAGATCTTCGACAATGCTATAGTTCTGGGCTGCACGAGCGTGAGGATTGAATGTCGATTTCTTAACGACACCTTTTCGGGGTGGTCATATAACTGTATCAATACTTGGTCGTTTGAGATGGAGAGGACTGTTAGTAGGTGGATTCGATGGAGAGGGTTGTACCAAATCAGGAGGTAAATCGTCAACCTTCTCCTTAGATGGAGAATAATCTTTGGCTCTAGTTGCGATGGCAACGTCATTATTCTTAGAATCACCGGTGCACATCAAAACATATGATGTCGTAGAAGTAGAGGGTTGGTCATGGATGACCAACGAGGCCTGTTGCTGAGACAGGAAGGGTTGGGACAAGACTGTCGGCGTAGATGGTTTCGACGTTCCTTGAAGGAACTTATTAACTTCGACACGTCTAGGACAATCCTTCGTGTAGTGATCGTCACCACAGATAAGGCAAGGGTAATGGGTTTTGCGCTTATCCCGATCATCAACAAGAGGGGTTTTAGTTTGTTCATTTTGATTATTATTTTTACTCTCCTTATTCTTTCCTCTTCCTTTCTTTGATTTATTTTTACCGGTCGGCGTAGACTGAACAACGTTCACTTCAGAAGTTTTACCAGTGGAAGGGGCAGGAGACGGAGCATTTTGAACATTAGAAGATGTGGATTTAGGGGTTGTAGTTGAAACGGAATGTGAGTGGGTATGAGTAGTACCAATCACACCATCAGCTGCATGCGAGGCAGCTGGAGCAGTTGAAGTGCTGGAAGTACCGAGATGAGGTAAATCAGGTAGTAGGGTGTAAAGTGTTCCCGTTTGCGAATAAACGAGATCAAGATACTGAGTGTGACTTATAGCCTGCTCCTCCATAACAACAACACCCATAGAAATGTCTTTACCAATTTCGTTCACAAAAGACTTCGTAAACCATTCTGCCAGTAACTGATCAGGGAGTTCAAGTTTGATGAGACGTCGTCTCCTTCGCCACTCATGAATATGATCTGAGATATGAGTGCCTTTAGTTTGTTTGAAAGAGGTCAAGATCTCAGTCCCAGTATCGTAACGGATCAGTAACTGGTAATGTGTGAGAAAAACCATAGCTAAGGTGTTGAAATCAGAAAAGAAACCTCGTGGCAATTCAATGTACCACTTCGCAGCCGAACCGGTAAGGGTTCGTTGAAAAAGACGTAGACGAATGGATTCATCCATCAGCGAGTTGGACGAACACCATAAATGAAAAGTCATGACATGATTATTCTGGTCCTCTCCCGCCTTACCATCGAATTTCAGAATGTCTGATGGAAGCTTAGCCGGAATAGCAGGCCATTGGGGAGAGTGACGAATAGGATCATTGAGAATCCTAGACAAATCTGGCAAATCCAAGGTAGCAAGAAAAGGCAACTGTCAGTTTACTTGTGGGTACTGATGGCTTTGGGGTGGAAGCCCTGTCGGCAAACCAGTAGGACCATAAGCAGACTGTTCGTAGAGGGAAGACCCTGGTTGATTCGATGGTGGGCGGATAGGATAGTAACCCCAAGGATTGTAACCTTGAGTTTGAGTAGGGACCTGAGGTTGAGTAGTATGACCCGAACCCCAAATAGGATTGGTTACACCTGGATATGGTTGGCCTACGGTAGGGACATCTTGCTGCCCCCCAGTATTTTGAGGAAAGTTTTGTAAAAGCTGATTCCAATACTGGGTGAATTCAGGAGGTATATTTTGTCCAAAAGGTGAGGTTGGGCCCCCTACTGTGGGTATAGTTCCACCCGGAAGTTGTGTGCCAACCGTAGGTTGTGTAGTTACTGTATTATGTCTGGGAAAAGGAAAAGGAACCGTACTACCATGTCCACCCACATGAATCTGTAAGTTGGGCGCAATAGTCGGGATAGTGCCACTAGGATTAGGATTACCAGAAGGAAAAGGTGGGAGTGTCGGGATAAAAGAGGGAATACCTGGAGAACCGGCTGGAGTTTGTGGAGGTGTTGGATTGGAAGCATTCAACAACACACTCAACGCATGATATCCAGGGGGTAAATCCGGATTGACCTCAGGCATTCGCTGAGTATTGATAGGAGCAAGAGTAGCTGCAGTAATTTCGGTTTGGACACTCGTAGTATTTGCGAGATGGGCCATCTCGAGAGGGAGAACAAAACGATAAGTGGTAGTCTCAGGTGTAGTTTCTGTCTCGAAAACCACCGTAGGGTTAATTTCGTAGACTGGAGGTACCTCAGTACCAAAAAGGACTCGTCAGAGGTCACCTGACCAAAAAGGATCTTGGCCTACTACACCGTGAGAAGGCCCAACTGTTGATTCAGAAGAAGTAATAATGGCTTCGTTAGAAGGATTTAATCGCACAACAGGTCGTTCACCACGGCGAATGCGATAGTCCTCTCTAGTGTTGGTAATTCGAAAATCTTCTAGAGAGTCAGTTCGTTCTACCTGTGGAGGCGGTGTGGTGACAACTGGAACATCACTTGTTCCCTCGTGTGGTGGAGTAACCACCGGGACTTTAGGCTGATGAGGGGAACCTTCAGGGGTACCCTCAGGTGTCGTAGTCGGCAAGGGTTGAGAACTGTCTAGATGTTCAGGAGATAAACCTTGCATCCTACGTGAACGTCTTGGGGGAGCAATTTTAAACAAGTACCAAGTTTCGCAAAGAAAATTCTATGGTCAACTTCGAGAAACAAACAACACGCACTAGTAAAGAAAATCTAGGAAGCAATCACCAAGCAAACAATACCTTCTAATTTCGAAGCCACTAGTTGGTGATGAAATCCAATGTCACAACAACGAGACGAGAAGGGGTGGGGCTAAGGTGGAAAAGTTACGCTGACAACCTGCTTAACGGACTTACACCCTAGTGCAAGCTCCCACACATAATCGTGGGTATACCCTCCAAGGAGCCCGAGTGAGTCTAGCCAATGTCAATTCCAGGTACCGTGAAGACTTTCCCCTCCACAGTCACCTTGGGTAAGAACCTAGAGAGATAGGCCACTAAGGTCACCACAAACAATAGTAAAACCTGGGGGAACAGTCGTCAGTCCGATCCACACGCAAGGGTAGGGTATCTAGCCTGAAATCAACTCAAAGGCTTCCACTCATCATTGTGGGTATACCTCAGAGCGATCCCCATAATACGTGCAATCTCTACACCGATGTCAACAAAGCAGGGTTAGTAACTCTGCCAACACAAAGGCGACCTAGTGCTTGACCCTTGTGTTAGAAGGGCTTCCCAGGACAATATGTTGCAAATGGAATTTAACACTCCCTAACTCAAGATGCTATTGTGTGTTTTTGAGCTTTTGGAGAGTGTATCTCTCTTCCTACTCCAAAGAACTAGTCTAGCTAAATGTTGGTGTAAAAGAGCCCTAGAAAAAAGTTACTAGATAAATTTTAAGATTACGTAATGTTTTTAAAAGCTATAGTTTAGTCAAAGGTAACGGAAATGAAACTCATGGAGTGTGACTCTGACCCAAATAATGCAAGGACGATGATGAAATATGATTCGCTTCATTCCATGAATCCTATTTATGGGAAAGAGAGAAATTTTTTCGAATCAACTCAATACTACAATGCAATGCACAATTTCCTTTCAGATGCCAATGCAAACAATCATTCATTAAATGACAATCTTTATATGTCTTTTTCAAGTACTTCAATAAACTCTAAAATTTGATTTTCCAATGTTTTCTAAAAGGCAAAAACAATGTTTTTGAAAGAGAAGATTAATGTTCACTTTCCAAAAAGAATTCCCACTATAACAATGAGAAATCATAAAACCAAATCAGAAAGAATTAATCAATAACAACCCAATCACTTCTTTCAATGAAATCAAAAACAAAACAAAGAGAAAACCAATGAGTCTTCCCAATGCAAACGAAAATGTTCTTTCGAATCAACAAGCAAATGAGAAACACTAAAACACTTAACTCTCAACCAATCACTGGTTCTCAGCCAACCAAACACACTCAATTCCAGAAGTCAGAGAGAATGAATTTCCAATAAGAGCCAAGAAATGAAAGTCAAGCTACAAAAGACAATAAACACCTTAAAACCCTAAAACAGTTCAAGCATGCAAACTAAACCAAGAGATGTATCAATCAATGATCCAATAAGCCTATCAGAGGTGAATCAACCAATCTGAGCAATCAAAATTCAAATTCAAAAATTTCAAAAATCGTGCTCGCAGGCCAGCAGTGTAACACAGTGCGAGAAGATAGGATTCTCGTAGGCCACCGTGTAGTAAGGTGCGAGGTGTTCGCATTGGACCCTATATGCAGGGTGAGAACTTGATCAGTTCTCGCACGCTGCAGTTAAACACAGTGCGAAAAGTCCTGGAGATGACAAAGTTTTTGAAAAGGAAAGAAAAATTGATAAAGGCTTATAGACCCAGGAGGTCTCTCAGGGTATCCTGAGGACTCAGAGACTGACAAAACAAGAGAAAAATGGAACCGGAGCAAATGGCCACAGAAAATACAAAAAACCACCAGAAAATGGGATATTATCCCCAGCGGAGTCGCCAATTTTGTTTCAGGATAAATCCGTAAGTGCGGACACAAACCGATCTCCCTAGATCCACCTGGATCTAGAACAAAGGAGGACAAAATAATACTCTTTCCCTAGATTACACTATTGAATGAACTAGGAGGCAAGGATCATGTACATACCTTATGAACGCTTCCTTGGGTCTCTGTTGTACCAATTTCTCTCCAATTCTCTTGCACCGTCAAGACCACAACAGTACAAACCAATCGAAGTGAAGACAATTCAATATATTCAACAGCTAATCTATACATATGATCAAGGAGTTATGTAATAAAGTGACATCATCTTTATGGGAAAATGACATATTACTGTATTCAATTGATAGAAAGTAAGACTTACAACCTGATCCTTGATGTTGTAGATCTCCTTTCGATGGCTCCTAAATCTGACACACACACTTGCTCATGCATGAAGAAGATCAACCACTTTTGATAACCTTGCCGGTGTCTCTAGCTGCTGTAGCATCAGTCCTTCATACAATCTTGCACTAATTCTCCAGTCAATCTCTTGCTAGTTTGCTTCTAACCTTTTCCATGAGCCTTCCTCTCAATTTATAAGAGAGAATGGATTA